>JAGDYQ010000320.1:31998-304498 GCA_021962125.1 Bulinus truncatus | reverse complement strand
ATAGCTTACCATCCCAATGTACAATTGATTTTGAGGGAATATAGTCTTCTTTTATACATGCTGCAGCTTGTTGACGACAAAGCTTGCGATGACGATGCATTGTGCTCTTGGAAAATACCGTGTCAGATGTCGGAACACCAGCTTCGTTGAATGCGGATGCAAGTATCATTGTTGATTTTCTAATGCTGGTGTTCGTTCTGTCCAGCACTGCAGCAATTTTTGGTGATATGATGCCTGACAATTTAGCATGCTTAGTTTAAAAAAAATTATATCTTCAAAAAATATGCAATTTTTTTTAAATTTTGCACATTAGGTATTTTATATGTTTTCTAGCATTTATTACATTTTCTAATTAAGAATCACACAATTTCAACTCTAGTTAATGGTAGCAATGAGATAAATTTAAGTATATTTAAACTTCATTTTATTCAACTATGGCATGCAAAAACTGCAAATTATTTGAGCCATGATTCGTCTGGATTTTTATGTTGGCCTAATACTGGAATTTTAAAAGCTCTTGGGGGGCCTCTAAATGTTGTTCAAGTGAGCTACAACTTCACCAATTCACTCATTGTACCCAAGAAACACATTTCAGGGGGTGAGACACCAAAGATTATATTTGGGACACCCTAATATATATATATATATATCAATCAATCTATCCTTCGATAATCTCTCTATCTAACTATCTATTTCTATAGATTAAATAAATTATTTTCTACCATATTTCGCAATAATGCCTGTTTCTAAAAGTTGCAAATATTTTTTATCAGATTTCTTGCATTTTTCTACAATAAAATTAGTTGTTTAAGAATTATTAAGTCCATAGTCCATTAAACAAGGCTATTTGATTATGGCCTAAGAAAATGCCTTATTAGGTCAATGTCCACCCGGCCATGCTTACTATTATACCATTATACTTTTTGGGCTCTATTTTTAGAAAAGTTTGGCTTCCTTTCACTTTTGATTTACCGTTCTACGGAATTCACCCAATTGACTTCTCTGTGTTGATAAGTAACACGTCACCAAATTTAGATGATTGGCGAATAGAGCAAGTGTGGTACGCTGGCAGAACTTACGCGTCTCTAGATGAATTAGATGTTTCATACAGAATTAAACAGTAGGTAGACAGTTTTATGGTTTTAATTTATTTAATGTTTCTTTACGAATTTAAGATGAGCAAATCTACTAGTGAAAAAACTAAATTTCAACCTAAAGGAAATTTATTTTTTACCGTTTGTTTTGGACAGAATTCCAAAAGTAAAAGTAACTAAACCAACGAATACAAACGAATTATTTGCAAGTCTTCAGCGACGTGGTGAGCCAGTGCCACGTCATCCACAGAGGCCACCATTGTCTGTAGATCCAGATGGAAAACGGTATACAGTCAAAAACAGACAGGTTGGTGTCTACGTGTTAACTCCCTTATTGACATGGTCGTTTTTTTTTTGTTATTATTTACCAAGCTTCTGATAGTTAGATAATTTATCTGTAATTTGAAATGTTACAGAAGTTGCATTTTTTTTAACACGAAATGTATTAAAAAACATTTTTTAAATATTATTTTTAAAGTAGAAACTTTCAGAACTGAATGGGTGTGACCAATTATCCATATATTGATTTTTTGCTTGATTGGATGACACAGTAAGGTTACATTTACTATTAAGTCAGGATGTTTATTCTTAACATTTACAAATATAACATCTCCAACAAATTAAAAAAAATAGTAACATAAACCCCGAACCTTTAACAAATTGATGCTTTCCTTAGTAACATTTTCTGCAACCTAACAACCGATTCCCGTCAGCTAATGTTACATCTTCAGAATAGTTGTCAATGATACTAAGCTCGTTACATGCATGTGAAGTCTAACTATTTAAATTAGTCAACAACAAAAAATTATATCACAAATACTACGCTCAAAAAACATAATAAAACATAACCTCTGTGTATCGTTAACGAGCTAACATTCCAAATTTAAAGTTTCTATTTACGTTGTTTAAATACGACTAGCAGAAACATTTTCCCTGTACATTATCTTTTCATTCTCCCTCCCTAAATCATCCATGGACATCCAGCCGTGTCTTCGGACATCTATTGGAAGCAGTTTTTGCATTCGAGGTCTGTGGGTCTCCATATCTCCTTATGTCCAGGGCTCTTGTTCCCTGAGTAAATGGGTCCGTGTAACTTGGTTGTGGGTGGGGCGGCAGCTTCCCCCTCCCCCGTTTTTTCGTCATGAATGGGATGTACCATTTACTTCACCAGCAACATAGTTACTTAACTTTTGTGTACGCTGTCCACCAGGGAAATTGAGGGATGGGAAAGCCCAATAGCCTAACACCGGGAAACGAATATTCTGTGATGAACTAATCCATCCAGAAAAATGGTGGATTTAAACAGATCGTATACTGAATGAGCAGTGACAGTAGCGTGTATCGCACAAACTCAAACACATTGTCCAATCATTAACCAAATTAAAGATTAAAATATTTTTTTAAATAAAATCATGATATCTATCTATCTATCTATCTATCTATCTATCTATCTATCTATCTATCTATCTATCTATCTATCTATCTATCTATCTATCTATCTATCTATCTATCTTTCTATATATGTATTTATACATAAATGTTGTTGATAGAATTTTTGTGCAAAAAAAAGTATTGAATAATAAAATGATGGAAAAATAGAAATATTTTCATTTTATGATATTAAGTTTGTCAATCTTTAACTTTCGAAAATATTTCTTGTATTTAAAACAAATCAAGCAAGACTTAACTTAATGTCTCGTATGGTTTTTCCCCATATGCAGGTGAAATACATGGACTGGTCATTCAACTTCCGTATGTCCAGCTTTACTGGACCAAGTCTGTATGACGTCCGATTTCAAAATGAGAGAATCGCCTACGAGATAAGTCTAGCAGAGATAAGTGTCTTCTATTCCGGAAGTTCACCTTTACCGGTGAGTTTTGATGACACACCCAGTGTACTCAACTCTACCTCCCCCTCCCCCACCCTCCATCCAATGTTTGATGAAGGACAGGAGTAACGTTTTACAATTGGTAAGAACCGTTACTCCTGATGTACTCATCAATGTACCACAATGAGGCATGAAGTTGGTATTTATAGACCCACAGATTTTACTTGGATTACTAGCTGTACCCTGCAAAACCTTTGCATATAGTTATATCCCCTTTGGCTTGATTGGCAGGCTAGATTATTTTTGGTTTCGGGCAGATCCGATGTTTTCATGATTGTATTTTAAACTGGAATAGTGTTGTATTAATTCTTTACTTTCGATTTAACGCAGAACCCAATTCGCTATTATTTTATTAGATAATCATACACATATAGTCCCATTTTACATCTGACCATTGAATTTTCAATTAATTTAGGAGAACCGCAGAAATATTTTACACTTTTACTCGATCAGCGATAAGAAAATATATTATACAGAACTAGAGATCGTTTTTTTTTAAAACTCCTTTACAATTAGCTTCAAATGCTGCCATATTTCTTGTCGTCTGCTAACGATTAGTAATTTACCTTGTTCATTAAAACTACTGTAAAATCTCGGGTTTTTTATGAAAAAAATACCAACTAACTCTAACCCTAAACCTTCTTTATTATTTAAAAATTGAAGAGCTCGTGTATTAAGACTTGACTAAAATCTATATTACATATTTAGTTACATTTGATTTGAATCATTAATAATGTAGCAGGTAAATGTTGATATAAATAGCAATCAGATAAAAAAGACTTACAACATATAAATTAATAAAAAAATTCAATTTAAATAAATACCAAATTAATAAGTTAAATGACAGATTTCGTCAATAATAACAATCGTTTGGTTCTTAGAAATACTAGATTATCAATACTAGATTACACCAATACCAGATTACATCAATACTAGATTACATCAATACTAGATTACATCAATACTAGATTACATCAATACTAGATTACATCAGTACTAGCTTATATCAATACTAGATCACATCAATACTAGATTACATCAATACTAGATTACATCAGTACTAGCTTATATCAATACTAGATTACGTCAATACTAGATTACACCATTTTCAGTATTTGGAGACGGTCAACATGATAGGTAAGTCTACCACAATAAATAATTAGTCTCATTGAGTTCAAAAATAGCAATAACGGCGAAAAGTACATGCAACATTTTAAAAATGTGTAAAGTCTCTGTATGCATGAGATGAAATCTCTTAGATCCTATAAACCACCAATGGGACGGTTTTCATGGTGCCTTTCTTTTATCCCCACCATAGACGATAGTGCAATGGCCATGGAGTCACCACGGGAGATATAGCGGGGACTTAAGCCATGACCTTAAATATCCATTGGTCCTCACCGGAGATTGAACCAGGAACCCTCAGGTCGATAGTCGAGCGCTTTACCACACGACCACCCGTCAAACTATTTCAATAAGTAAACACTATCCGAGTTCAAATCGTCTAAAAATAACAACAACAAAGAATCATTTACAAATTTCGTTAGCTGGGTAAATCAGTATAACATTTACTAATATTTGTAATTCTTTAATTATGACAATTTGCATTTCTTTACACTTTTTTTTGCCCTCAAAATATTTTTCGCCTTTATTTCAAAACTTTAGAGACACTAGTAAAAATGTTCATGCATTTAAAATTATCCGCTTCCCATTTTTAACGCATGAATTGACCAATGTCTCTACCAACAGCAAACCACCAACTATGTTGACAGTGCATCATTTGTTGGTCTTCACTCCAGAGCTCTGGTCCCAGGAGGTGACTGTCCACAGTCAGCCACACTCATTAACCAGGTGAGCAATGTCACACTATTGGTTACCATCATGACTGAAGTGTAGCTTCTAGCTAGACTTACACTTAGTTCAAAGATATTTGACTGATTTGTACTATTTTATTACCGAAATGAGGTGTCACTTATAGCTTTCGGATCTTATTCGTTTGTTAGAAAAATAAAGTTTGATTGATAAAAAAAATTAAATGATTAACCCTATTGCCACTCACACCTGAATCCACACCTTCCAAACACTCAGGCCTTTTGCAAGTATTTGTGCTCATTTTTAAATATATGACCACAAGTATTTCAATGTTGCAGTGTACTGAGTAAATGTTCCCGTGTACTGAGAAGTATTAAATTTTGCCGTATACAAAGAAGTATTTAAATGTTACCCTATACTGAGGAATATTTAAATGTTGCCTTATACTGAGAAGTATTTAAATGTTGCCGTACACTGAGAAGTATTTAATTGTTGCCCTATACTGAGAAATATTTAAATGTTGCCGTACACTGAGAAGTATTTAATTGTTGCCCTATACTGAGAAATATTTAATTGTTGCCCTATACTGAGAAATATTTAAATGTTGGCGTACACTGAGAAGTATTTAATTGTTGCCCTATACTGAGAAATATTTAATTGTTGCCGTACACTGAGAAGTATTTAATTGTTGCCCTATACTGAGAAGTATTTAAATGTTGCCGTATACTGAGAAGTATTTAAATGTTGCCGTACACTGAGAAGTATTTAAATGTTGCCGTACACTGAGAAGTATTTCAATGTTGCCGTGTACTTAGAAGTATTTCAATGTTGCCGTCTAATGAGAAGTATTTCAATGTTGCCGTGTACTGAGAAGTATTTAAATGTTGCCGTGTAATGGGAAGTATTTCAATGTTGCCGTGTACTGAGAAGTATTTCAATATTGCCGTCTAATGAGAAGTATTTCAATGTTGCCGTGTAATGAGAAGTATTTCAATGTTGCCGTGTAATGAGAAGTATTTCAATGTTGCCGTGTACTGAGAAGTATTTCAATGTTGCCGTGTAATGAGAAGTATTTCAATGTTGCCGTATACTGAGAAGTATTTCAATGTTGCCGTGTAATGAGAAGTATTTCAATGTTTTTTATATGACAGACGTTTATGAGTACCTACCAGGATGACCCAGATCTGGTCGACGCCGCCTTTTGTCTGTTTGAATTGAATACTGGAACACCTTTAAGCCGACAGAAATTTTCAGATGCACTGGATGGACATGTGTATGAAGGATTGATGGACACTTCACTTACATTGAGGTCAACTAAACTACCTACCTAGCTTTTAATTACCTAACTACCTACATACCCACCTACTAACAAAATACCTACCTAGCATTAATACTTTATACCAGACTACCTACCTACCTAATTCCTTCCCACTACTTACCTACTTATATACTTACCATTCTATCTATCATGTATATAGAAAGTTATTATTCTATTAATACAGTCTGTCTTTTTATTCCGAAATTCCTTTATTTATCAAGGTTTTTGTCTGCTCACCTGTGTTTGTCTTGTCTACCTGTTTTTGTCTGTACGCCTGTGTTTATCTGCTCATCTGTGTTTTTCGGTCCACATGTGTTTGTCTGTCTACCTGTTTATGTCTGTACGCCTGTGTTTGTCTGCTCACCTGTAATTGTCTGTCCGCCTGTGCAATCTGTCCACCAGAGCATTTATTGGTCACTCCTTGTAAATACATTTACTGGACACCACTATTTACAGAGCTGCCCTGACCATTGATAACTATGACTATATCGTAGATTTCATCTTTCATCAAAATGGTGTCATGGAAACAAGATTTCTAAGTACAGGTACACATTTACTTTTCTAATGGACGCCATCTTAAGATTTTTAGTCCACTAAGCTAGTGCAGTTTACATTATAGCATACAGTTCATTAAGTCTTTTTCAACAGAAACAGTAACAAAATGTACACTATTTTTAGTCCACTGATATAACAGTATGTTTTATTAAACACTAACTTTATTCGTCATCTTTGTATTGTTTTAACTATCACTCATTATTTCACAACGCTAGGCTACATCCTGCCGAGTTTCTTCAGAGAGGCTGACAGACAATATGGTTTCAGAATAGCAGAGAACATCATTGGTAACGTCCACCACCATATGGCCCAGTTTAAAGTGGACCTGGACATTTTAGGAACACAGAACAGATTCGAGACAGTGGAGGTCGTCAGCCAGGAGACACAGGTAGCCACGGTTTATTCTATTGAACTGTTTGAGACACAGGTCATGTGTGAGTCTCTTCAAGATAGTCTATTCTTCAGTCATGGACTAAAGGCTTGTGGATGATGTTGCTCACATCGTGATGTTCAACATGTGTTCGATTCCTTATCGCAGTGTCCTCTCTATTTTTTGTTTCCTCATTGCCATTGGGGCCTCGGCTACTTTAACGATCTAGAAATGGCTAAAACAATCGTTCTTTGTGGGACGGTTGGCCGAGTGGTGTAGATACTCGACTGTCGAACTGAGAGTCCTGGGTTCTTTCCTCTATGAGAATCAGGGGAATTTTCCTAAGTCGTACCACAAGTCCACCCAGCTTTAAATGGGTACACTACTTAAGCTGGGAAAGTAAAGGCGGCTGGGCGATGTGCTAACCAAACAATCCCTTCATATGCCGAGGTTATAGAAACAGATGAATTCTACACTTCATCTGCCCTGATGGCACGTTAGGACTAACTGATAATTTTTCTTTAACCTTGTATAAGATTAATACACTGTCCGATTTTGTCTCTATCGAACACTTAATGTCAGTTTAGTTCACAACAGACACTTAGTTGATAAATGAAATATGAGCCCTGTGACTCCTGTTGCTGTTACAGGTTCGACTTGTATAAATAATAATTCCAAGTATGTATTGATAATTGGTTATAATGGTATCAGAGTATCAGCTGCAATGTGTAATTGGTTGTAATGGTATCAGAGTATCAGCAGTAATGTGTAATTGGTTGTAAAGGTATCACATTATCAGCTGTAATGTGTAATTGGTTGTAATGGTATCACAGTGTCAGCTGTAATTTTTTAATTGGTTGTAATGGTATCACAGTATCAGCTGTAATGTGTAATTGTTTGTTAAGGTATAACATTATCAGCTGTAATGTGTAATTGGTTGTAATGGTATCACAGTATCAGCTGTAATGTGTAATTGGTTGTAATGGTATCAGAGTATCAATTGTAATGTGTAATTGGTTGTAATGGTATCACAGTATCAGCTGTAATGTGTAATTGGTTGTAATGGTATCACAGTATCAGCTGTAATGTGTAATTGGTTGTAATGTTATCACAGTATCAGCTGTAATGTGTAATTTGTTGTAATGGTATCACAGTACTAGCTGATTCAATAATATTTGTTTTTTCCCTCTAGGACATTAAGAACATGTTGAGATTGAGGCGAACGTTAAAACAAACAGAAACTGAGGCTGTGTATGATTATGACCTGAGACCAGAATTTCTGTTGGTACATAATGACAAAAACAGAACGAAGAGCAATGGCATTAAGGGATACAGGTAATGTAGTAATAAAAGAAAAAAAAATACATAGGAAAATAAAGTAACAACATTACAAATCTAGGAACATTGACATCAGTGAGAGACTTACATTACATGGTTCTTCCATATCGCCTGTGCCATCCATAGTGCCTAATTGCCATTTATGTCATCCCTAGTGTCTCATTGTCATTTATGTCATGTATATCATCCCTAGTGCCTTCACATCATTTATACCATCCTAGTGCATCTATGTAATTTATGTCATCCCTAGTGTCTCATTGTCATTTATGTCATCCCTAGTGCATCCGTAATTTATGTCATCACTATTGCCTTATAATTCAATACAGCGTCATCTATGATGATGATGCACAAATTGTTAAAAAAGTTGTTATAAAAATAATTAAATATCAATTGACATCATAGTTAACTGTAGTTAACTGGCCAGCAGGGGGTTAAGTTAAACAACTCTTGACATAGATTAGTTAACTGACCAGCAGGGGGTTAAATTAAACATCTCCTGGCATCATAAATTAGTGAACTGACCACCAGTGGGGTTAAATTAAGCCAAGTACTGCCGAAATTCTGGTCTGATGAAGGGGCCTGGGTCCCATACCAAATTCTACATCACACCTGATGGTGAGTTTACCAGGTCCAGACGATCCATTAGGTTTATTAGCCAATAGTCTTTAGCCCCGAACTAAAACGGGCCTTCAGTTATCATTTTTTCTCACATTGCGATGTGTTTTTAATTTTGTCTGCAATATTAGGCGCTTATTGACAGCAGGCCTTAGGTCCTTATTGACAGGAAGCCTTAGGCCCTTATTGACAGCAAGCCTTAGGCCCTTATTGACAGGAAGCCTTAGGCCCTTATGTACAGGAAGCCTTATGCCTTTATTGACAGCAAGCCTTAGGCCCTTATGTACAGCAAGCCTTAGGAACTTATTGACAGGAAGCTTTAGGCCCTTATTGACAGGAAGCCTTAGGCCCTTATTGACAGCAAGCCTTAGGCCAAAACTAACCTTGACCCTTCCCTGTTTGTTACAAATAAAGCTAGCTAAAAAGTAATTCATTGAACGTTTCTAAATATCACGAAGCCACTTATGCATTTGATTCGTGTGCCCCTTTTATAGTTCAAATAGACAAGTACATCTTTAGTTCAGGATGCAGTGACTTTATTTTCCATTATGACTTCTATATAGCCTTCCTTTGATCTTTTTTCTTTCTATTTACAGAATAGCCCTCAGCGGAGCATCTAAACAATATCTACCTGACAGTCAGGGTAATGAGCAGGCTATCACCTGGGCCAGACACCAACTTGTGGTGACCAAACACAAGGACGAGGAATTCTCTTCCAGCTCCAACTACGCCATGTTTGATGGAGCTGACCCAGTTGTTGACTTCAGCAACTTCTACCTTGATGACGACAACATTGTGGATGAGGTGAGGAATGGGGCTGCCAACTTGGGCCATTTAGATTTTGTTTGAGCCACCTATATATTTTTGAGCCATTTAGATTTTATTTCAGCCACCTATATATTTTTGAGCTAATTAGATATTGTTTGAGGCTTCTAGGTGTTGTTTGAGCTATCCAAATACTGCTTAAGCCATCTAGTTATTGTATGAATCCACTATATATTGATTGAGCCATCTAGATATTGCTTAAGTCATCTAGATATTGTGTGAATCCCCTAGATATTGTTTAAGCCATCTAGATATTGTGTGAATCCCCTAGCTATTGTTTGGGCCATATATAACTTAGGCTAGAAAATGGTATCTATGTAACACAACTTAACACAACTAGATATAATTTTCTTTGAGCTAGTAATGCAGTTTTCATTATTTCCTTTATTTAAAGATTTATTCTGGTTAGTTATTAGGCAAAAAAGAAGTGATAGCGACCCTAGTAAAGGAAGCTTTGTCACATCTGTAATTCATGTTACAGATGTGTTTCATGTCACAGATGTAACTCATGTCACAGATGTTGTTTATGTGACAAATGTAGTATAACTCAAATGTGTAGCTTTTATTACATATTTAGTTAATGCCACAGCTGTAGTTTATCTGAGAGGTGTAGTTTATGTGATAGCTGTAAAGTTCATATAATAGTTATAGTTGATGCTAAAGGTGTAGTTCATGTCACAGCTGTGATTTTTATATTTGTTGTTTATGTTTAAAAGTGGAGTTAATGTCACGGCTATACTTAATGTCATAGCTGTAGTTTACATAAAAGCTGTAGCTTATGTCACAGCTGTAATTAATGTCACGGCTTTAATTTAAATCAGTTATGTCCAAGCAATTGTTTACCTGCTTATCAAAGGGATTTTTGTTTATTTGAAAAGAAACATAACTCCTTTATTGTCGAATATTTCTTAAATTAAATATCGATTTCAAATGTCGGACCTAGTAATCTCTTTGAGAAAAAAAAACTGAATAAGAGAAAAAAGTTCTCCGTTAAAGATAAAATATAAATAATTCTAGCTAATGTCTATACATTTAGGATGTGGTTGTGTGGCTCACCTGTGGAATGCACCACATCCCACACACAGAAGATCTTCCAGTCACACCTGCAGTCGGCAATCACCTGTCATTTTTCCTGTTGCCACATAATTACTTCCCATCAGATCCAGCCACACAGTCACGTGACTCAGTCAAATTCAAGTTCACAGAGTCAAAGAGTCACGGTGGTGATGTACGAATAGACAGGTAATCCTAAACGTGATTCAGATGGGTTTTATCAGTTTCATTTACCATCATCATACCCTGAACCGATGCGATCGTTGGGTGGAGCGAATAGACACATCAACGTACATATTTCTCAATAATTGATGCTCTCTTTAATTCATTCATTTCCAACCCATCTATTCTTAAATATAATCAAACCAACATTTCTCCTGGCACCCTCTTCAACGAGCTCCTTCTAAGGTACCATGAATAATAGTTTTTTTGGCAAGCTGTTATACCTTAACACATGACCAAACGAAGCCATCTAGAAATTGTTGCCATCATAATTGTTTTCCGAGGGCCCGTGATTGATAATATTCTTTTCCAGACCTACCCATTGGTCTTGCGTTCTAGGTAGGAGATTCGAAGGATTACCCTCATACATTTATTCTCGAATGCCTGCAACTCGCTTGTCGTGGCTTCTAGCAGTGTATATGTCTCACACCCATACAGAGCAAGGGTTTTAACTTGGGCTCTGTGAAATCTAAGCTTGAACAGGCTAATCTTTTTAATTTTGCAGCTAGTGGCTTACCCACTCTTGTCCCGAATTTTGCTTCGCAGCTTCCGTCCTTGGTTACGATGGCTCTTAGGTAGATGAAGTTATGTGCTTTTACCAGCTTTTGATGGTTCATTATTATGTTTGCACTACTGGCATCTGTGGTGTCGACCATTGTTTTAGTTTTCTCTGAGCTGATTTCCATTTTGTTTGCACCCGCCCTATCTGCAAGCTTGTCAGTCAGCTCTTGTAGCTCACTGATATCTCCCAGCCAGGAGATCTATATCATCGGCAAATCTTATGTTGCATAGGGATCTTTCACCATTGGAAATGGGCGTGGGGTGGTCAGTGAGTGCTTCTACATGACTTTCTTTAAGAAAATGTTGAACAACACTGGCGAGAAAATGCAGCCTGGACGGACTCCATTCGACATTATGAAGAAGTCCCCTATAGAGCAATTGGGATCAAATACTATCTTCAAGTCTATGAAGTCATGATAAAGTTCACTGTGTGGTATGTGTTTGTCAATGAGCAATCAACATTTGAAGATATGTTCCATTGTGCTGCTGCCTGGTCTAAAACATGCCTGTTATTCTACCGGTAGTTGCTCGGCTACTGGCTTTAACCGATTGAGTATAATTTTTAGAATTTCTTTGTTCGGGTGACTGATGAGACTGATTGCCCTGTAGTTCTGACACTGTTTCAAATTGACTTTTTAGTCAGTTGTGTGACAAGTGACTGTGTCCACTCCTAGGGTCATATCTTCTGACAGAGAGTTGTTAGGACCTTGGCTACTGCAGCACCTCCGTGTTTGAACAGTTCAGCAGGGATATTTTCAACCCTTGGATACCTACCACCTCATATTGCTTTTTAGACCTCACTCAGCAACAATGGTCATTCCACATTTTGATTTATTATCCAATAATTAAATGACCGGCTCAATTTAATCTCCTATAGCTAACTCCTATTGTTAGCTCCTATAGTTAACTACTATAGTTAACTCCTATTGTTAACTCTTCAGAAACAAGCTACTTTGACTAATGCTTGTCTGCATGTATGTATGTTTCGAAATCTTCGATGTTATGTTCTGATATATAAAAACCTATACAATTTTCGAGTAAACAATATATGATTCATTTTATAGTCAACTGTAACTTTTGGTAAGATATAATTAGTTGTGCTATGCTTACCTATCAACGTGATTCTCATTTATCAAAATAAATCAATATATTCCCCTTCCTCATAACGACATTCAGAGAACCCCGCCCCTCCTTTCATTAATCGTATAGCTGACGTTCACAATTATATGATTGAGAGTGTAGCACATATCGATTCATTGCGACACGTTCATGACTGAGAGTCAGCCCCGTAGCTTGAAAATTTTACAGCAGGGGCCAGGCATTCTACAGTAGGGGCCAGGCAATAACAGGGGAGCCAGGCAATATGTTTTACTAAGTAGAACAAATAAGCAGGGAGGGGCAGACAAAACGCAGGGGGGCGACCCCCATGCCCCCCCCCCGCACGTTACGGGCCTGCTGAGAGTGTAGCACAGATCGTTTCATTGCGACAAGTTCATGACTGAGAGTGTAGCACAGATCGTTTCATTCCGCCAAGTTCATGACTGAGAGTGTAGCATGGAAATATTGTGGCGAGGCTCTCAAACTAAGTATGAGTAACGTTTGTAATTAAAATGTCTACCTTAGTAGGTAAAATATACCAAATGCCTTCATGTATTACAATATCTGATTTTTAGTTTATAATATCTCAACAATGCAAACAATTGATACAAATGATGTTACTGACACAAATGATGAGACAGTTGTATGTTGTTACCGAAACAAATGATGAGATAGTTGTATGTTGTTACTGACACAAATGATGAGACAGTTGTATGTTGTTACTGACACAAAAGATGAGACAGTTGTATTTTGTTTCACAGAAGAGGGAACAAGTTGGACCAATGCCTAACTCCACCCACTACACTGGAAGAGGACGTGAAGAAAAACCCAGATCTGGTACTACAGTCAATACGTATGGGTTATTCAGAGTAAGACTATATATACAACATAGAGTATTAATAGATTGAGTTTTTTAATTGAAATGTATTACAACTGTAAAGTTACTCTATTCCTGTGACCTGTAACTACGAATAATACATCGACTTTGTTAACATATTTATTTCAGAGGCTAACAATTAGACCACCAATTTATATAGCAATTGTTTCTGTGTTGTAAAATTATACAAATAAAAAAAGATATGTAGTTCATGAATTCTTTTTATGTATTAAACATGTTGTCCTATACTGGGATAAAAATATTAGGTCTTCACTGGTCTGTCTTCACTGGTCTGTCTCCACTGGTCTGTCTTCACTGGTCTGTCTTCACTGGTCTGTCTCCACTGGTCTGTCTTCACTGGTCTGTCTTCACTGGTCTGGTCTCCACTGGTCTGTCTTCACTGGTCTGTCTTCACTGGTCTGGTCTCCACTGGTCTGTCTTCACTGGTCTGTCTTCACTGGTCTGGTCTCCACTGGTCTGTCTTCACTGGTCTGTCTTCACTGGTCTGGTCTCCACTGGTCTGTCTTCACTGGTCTGTATTCACTGGTCTGTCTTCACTGGTCTGTCTTCACTGGTCTGGTCTTCACTGGTCTGTCTTCACTGGTCTGGTCTTCACTGGTCTGTCTTCACTGGTCTGTCTCCACTGGTCTGTCGTTTCGCTGGTTGTATGACACGTATGGTGTGCTGTATAAGATCACAATAAACATATCTGGTAAACATTAAATGCATACAAATTATATTTATATATGTCTTTGTATTTAATATAGTATGGTGCCACCAATCATCTGGATGAAAAAAAATCACGCGAAGTTTGAGTATGCACTGATAGCAGACAAATGCTGTCGACCTTCTCTTGATGAAGGCCGTGTGTATAAAGGGTACAACTATAACTAGAAACTGGGTGTTAATACACAACTATAACTAGATACTGGGTGTTAATACACAACTATAACTAGAAACTGGGTGTTAATACACAGCTATAACTAGATACTGGGTGTTAATACACAACTATAACTAGATACTGGGTGTTTATACACATCTATACCTAGATACTGGGTGTTAATACACATCTAACTATAACTAGATACTGGGTGTTAATACACATTTATAACTAGATACTGGGTGTTAATACACATCTATAACTAGATACTGGGTGTTAATACACATCTATAACTAGATACTGGGTGTTAATACACATCTATAACTAGATACTGGGTGTTAATACACATTTATAACTAGATACTGGGTGTTAATACACATCTATACCTAGATACTGGGTGTTAATACACATTTATAACTAGATACTGGGTGTTAATACACATCTAACTATAACTAGATACTGGGTGTTAATACACATCTAACTATAACTAGATACTGGGTGTTAATACACATTTATAACTAGATACTGGGTGTTAATACACATCTATAGCTAGATACTGGGTGTTAGTACACATCTATAACTAGATGTCCAATTCTTAAAGCACTTAAAGATTATAACAAAGTTATGAGCCTAATTAAGGGATTCCAAGCACTTATCAACAGTACTGGTGTTATGTACAATCATTAGAAATACTGTAAGTGTCACTTGGCAATAAATCTTATGTGACACGCCTGGTACACTGCTAGTACACAATTATAACGAAAGTTGGCTAACACAGTTAAAAATGAAGCCACTCGTTGAGTTCAGAAAGACCCAAACGATTACGACATTCAATAAAGATTAATTCACATATTTCAAAAAAAGGAAAACAAGTACCCAGATTTTGTAGCGGTACAGTTATAACTGTCCATAAGCTATCCAATAGTGAAATGGTACATTTATATCTGTCCGTAAGCTGTCCAGTATTAAGGACATGGGTTGTTCGTGTCAGGAATGTATACGACAGGGTGTCCAAAGAAAATTGTTGGAATAGTCCGAGATTTGACCTCAAGGCATGTAGTATTTGATAAATCTGAAGCAGTAACCACTATATGTAAACTTTGACTATTGTGACGTAAGAACTAGTTATTCAATAATGAACATTAACCATTAAATCATGTCTCTACGATAAATACCAGTTGTCCATTCTTTTAATACAATAAATACTTCTTCCTAGCTCCTCCGTTCCTTCCTAATTCCCCTACCTTCTTCAAACTTAAAACAAAACAAAAATAACCAAAACAATGTTCTATCTCTTTCCTCGTCAACCGTTTGTGTGTCTTTCCTTCCTTTTCTTTTTCCCCCCGTTCAATAACCCATTCGTTAGGTGCGTCACCGTACTACAGGGAATTCCCTCTAACATCTACATTAATACAATAATTAATTGTCTATCTATATAACTATCTAACAATGTGTCTGTCTATTTATCTATGTCTGTCTATGTCCTTACATCACCTTTCCCTCTCGGTAAAAAAAAAATTCGTACAAAGTACGCATTTTTTTTTTAAATACAGAATTAACAATCATGTATTACAATTATATTACAAAAAGAAAAAGTAACAAGTCCATATCAAATATGAATACAAAATGTCACAAAAATACAAATCTAAATTTAAAAAATCATGAACACATTTCTTCAATACTCATCGTCATAAGTATCATTAAAATTATCTCATATCTCTGTGTCTCAAAATATATCAAAATAAGTCTCTACCACAAATCTCATATATCAAATCTCAATAAAAAAAAACATTGATTGTATGGTTTAGTCTCCTTATGATCATTTTTTTCTTTTCAAAATCAATGAAGGCAAATCTTTTACCACCTACAAAAGTAGGATCCTTCAGAGGTAAAGAGAATTAATCTAATGTCACAAAAAAAAATAAATTTAATTTTCCTTAATTGTGTGTATTAAAAAAATGAAGTTAAATGTTTTTACAAGAACAATGAAGGCAGACATTTTCCCAACTACAGTTATATGTAGGCTCCTTCAGAGTTAATGAAAAAAAAATAACAACACCTTTCTCCCTCAAAATGGATAAGAGCAAGAGAAAAAAAAATATATGGGTAAATTTTGTGATTGTGGACAACGTAGAAAATATTAAGGTAAATACAGATTAAAGGGAAAAACAAGAGCGACATCATGATATGAAGAAAACAACTATGCAATTATAAAAATGTGATTACATCAGTGATTACATTTGATATGCAAAATAATAATGTAATGAAATAAGAAGACAACATTACAACAGCAACAAAAAAAAAATCAATTGTTCAATGTGGTCACTGTGGTAGTTCAGTTAATTAGTCTCGTCTCTTCAACCCAATCAAAATATTCGTTGCTAACAGCTGGCCTCATATTCCTAACTCTACCACAATTACGTCCATATTGTGTTTGATGTCCAAACCTAACTTTACAGCGCTCTACTCCGTGGCTCTGTCTGTCATGGGGATTCTGATAACACTGGGCCCTATGATAGTCATGTCTATCTGGAATAGTTTCCCATGGATTTTGGAAAGTCATACTTTTGTTTGCGTGAATACTACTTCTGTCTAGGTGTATCTGTTTTCTATCTTGGTATATGCTATTTCTGTCTGGGTATACCTGTTTTCTGGAATTTGATGGACAGTGCCTCGCAACGTGACCCCTTAAGTGACAATTAAAACATGGGATGTTGGATAGTCTTTTAGGACAGGTCTTACATGTGTGACCTAGTCTTCTACACGAATAGCACACGAGGACAAATGGTCTTTCATTAACTGTATGCACAGGCTTAGTGTCTTTAACTGGTACAGATTCAATTCTGTCCTGAAAAATTGGCGGTTTATTTACCGTCACAGTATGGCTTTCTTTGATTGAGTTAAGTTTAGTTATGTCTATCTTAACTTGCTCTTCTACATGTTGGTCCGGTTGTGTGGAGGGTATTACTTGTCTTTCTCTGTTCACATTAGGACATGGTTTTCTGTATATGCCCTTTTCATTGATCCAGTGGAGAATTTGCTCCTTAGTGCAGTCTTGGATGTCTGGTAGGTTGCCAAGTATGATGTCAGCAACGGGATTATCCATAACGGTTGCCATAACAGACCCAGATATAAATGGTGTGTCGATATTAATTAGTGCTGTCGGGAAAAGTTTCCGTGAGCCATCTGCGAGTGTTATTTCTTCCTCGAATGGTAGAAACTGTGTGGGTAAAACTAAACTTTTTCTCACCACTATATTGACTGCCCCTGTATCTCTGAGTAGTTCCGCTACACAGTTGTTGACCAGTGCTGGAAAGAATATGAGTTTACCTCGTGGGCTTAATACAGCGGCGACTGGCGTGTTGAGTCTGGTGGTTGGTCTGGATCTGCTCTCATTTCTTCTTGCCTGTAATGGGGATGGTGGTGAGCGGTGTCTACTGGTGTGATTATTTCTCCACCCTGTATATGATTGACAGACATTATTTGTGTGTTGGGTTTGCGAGGTAGCATGGCAGTGCCGGGCGATGTGACCTGGTCTCCCGCATGTGTAACATGTCCTGGTCTCTGGTCTTTGCTGTCTGGGTGGCACACTGAGCCTTCTATAGCGTTGACTCGCTATTGCAGCAGTATATTGTGGTGAATCTGTCCTGCTGACTGGGAGATCGGGATGAGCATCACGAAATGTGTAGAGTTCCCTGATGAGTGCTGCCTCTGTTCTCACCTTTCTTTCTTGCAGGAACTGGAACAATTCTGGGCTGGATGTTCTCAAGAACTTGTCCACCACCAGCAACTCCATGATTTCTTTAGGGTCATCTTTATTAATGCCAGATAATTGTAGCCAGTTTACTAAATGCGATTTGACCGTACCTACAAACTGTCGGGGGTCATAATCACAATCTGGTTTAATGGTGTGAAAAAGTCTCCGATAAGTATCCTCAGACTTGCCCAGAATCTTCGTTAGCGCTTTCTTTAATAGCTCGTAGTTCGATATTTCTGCTGGTTGTAGGGTTTGGATCAAAGAGAGAGGTTTGCCCTTGATTAGAGAAATAAGATGAGATGGCCATTTTGTTGTGTCCGTTTCCTGAACAGACATTACTAACTCAAATTGTATTAAAAAACTTTCTATGTCTGTTGTACCATCAAATGGTGGTGGTTTGTTGAAAGGGCCGGTGTTGAAAGTTGCTGAACAACATTTTTATTTGTGGCTCTTATCTTTTCCATTTCAAGCTCATGGGCTCTAGCCTTTTCCTGTTGTTCTGCCTGGTGTTGTCTCTCTTTTTCTCGTTCTTGTCTCTCTTTTTCTCGTTCTTGTCTCTCTTTTTCTCGTTCTTGTCTCTCTTTTTCCTTTTGTTCTGCTTCGAATAATCTCTCCCTCTCTCGTTCTTGTCTTTCACACTGCTTCTCGATATACTTTGTTAAGTCCTTATCAGTAAGGCCCAATTGTTTGCCGGTGGCAATTATTTCTTCCATTTCGTTCTTAGTAGATGAACTATTTTTTTTTCCTACTTATTATATTAGTTGGGGTCTGTGATGTTGGTTGGTGTGGTCTTAAATAACTTTGGACTGTCGCTGAAAGTGACGGCTGAACTGACACTGACAATAACGACTGTACTGATGCTGATAATGACGGTTGTACTGCTACTGACAGACCGTATGCTCTCCACAGGTCAAATAGCAGGACACAGACAATATATCTGACACGTCACCATTTAGATTGATTCACAATAAGTAGCAATAATGCTTTCATTCATGAGTTGTTCTTGTGGCTGTAATAAACACTATAACAAAGTTTCTTTTCTATCTTAGCTGTTTCCTTACTTGCATGGGTTCACAAGACAATTAATATTTGTCTTAGACTTCTGACACCAAATTGTCAGGGTATGGATGCGGTGGTCTCTTTTATATATTTATTTTTTAATTACTTTCTTTAATTGCACAACTTATACAAGTTCATAACACCTCCAGTTATTAACCAAAATCACTTTATTGAATAATCGTAAGAACTAGTTATTCAATAATGAACATTAACCATTAAATCATGTCTCTACGATAAATACCAGTTGTCCATTCTTTTAATACAATAAATACTTCTTCCTAGCTCCTCCGTTCCTTCCTAATTCCCCTACCTTCTTCAAACTTAAAACAAAACAAAAATAACCAAAACAATGTTCTATCTCTTTCCTCGTCAACAGTTTGTGTATCTTTCCTTCCTTTTCTTTCCCCCCCCCCCGTTCAATAACCCATTCGTTAGGTGCGTCACCGTACTACAGGGAATTCCCTCTAACATCTACATTAATACAATAATTAATTGTCTATCTATATAACTATCTAACAATGTGTCTGTCTATTTATCTATGTCTGTCTGTGTCCTTACACACATACATTTAGGCTATTGTTTTATATTGTTTCTTCTGTTTACAACATTATTTAAACGATCAGCATTGTTGATACAATAGTATTTTTTTTAAATTTTGGTTGCATTCCTTGTTTTTTTAGTAGTTTTGTCAGTCCAAGATAATCAGTATCATGACAACCATGACATCTTTAATTGAGATGGGTAAGGACCTTGGGTATACTGGCAAAGAATTGCGGGATTGGGTTAGTATAAGAGAGGCCGAAGAAAGAGAGAGAGGATTATGAGAGGGAAGAAAGACAAGAAGAGATGGCAATTAGAAAATTAGAAGTAGAAAATGATAAAGTTAGGCTAGAAATAAAGGCATTTAACGAGAGGAAATTGAAAGAGAAAAATGACGAGTTGATATTAGAGGATGAAAGAGCGAGAAAACATGTAAATTTGCAGTTAGACAATGACGAGAGGTTAAGAGCTAAAATACAAGAAACAAATGTAAAAATAGACAACGTATCAAACAGACTGGGCTCGGTAGAGAAATTATTGCATAGTATTTGGATCAAATTAGAATCGTTAGATTTAATCGCCATGTCACATTCAAAAATAGAAGATGGGTTGAAGGCTATGGCTAGTAAAATAGATTTAGTGGGCTCAATAGTTGAGATGAATAATGTAAAAAAGGACATTGGTCAAGTTAAATTTATTGAAGAGGCCAGTAATCCAACCAATAGTTGTGTTAAAAATGAAGAAATAATTACAGAGAAATGTGCTAGAAAGAAGTCCCCAGTTATAGAGCCTGTTTGTAAACAAAATTATCATTTTGGGAAGACACCACAACAAAAACCAACTTTTCCTGTGCGTGTTAAACCTGTAGCTGGTCAAAGTCGGTCAGTGGTAGGAAGTGAACAATGGCAGAGGATGAGAGACACAATGAGTATCAGCCGCCTAGAATTATAATTGTAAGAAAGAGATCTGGTCCTAATTGTGATGTGCCAGTAGAACTATTCAAGAAAAACAAATGTCATTGTGAGCACGGGTGTAGAAAGAAGTTTGATGTAAGAAGGAAATGTTGCGAAAATGAGAGTTTGTTGAAGTATGGGCAAATGGAGACACAGTGTAGACATGGTATGAACGATGTGTTTCGGTACAGGCGTAGAAATGACCCACAAAATATTGATGGTAGAAGAATGAACAACACTTGTCATGTGGATAATTGTCTAAGGTACTGCCATAGAAATATGGGTAAAGAGTTATATGGTAGACGAAGGGTAGAGCAATGCTTTAGGCCTCATTACCCTGATCAGTATTTCACTTCTATGTCAGTACCAAGAAATAATCGGGTTAATAACGATTGTTATCAAATTAGAAAGCCTAGATATGGGTTCTTCCAAGGCAGGGAGAGGGATTTAGATGGCAACTGGCGAGAACAATTTGTAAAATAGTTTGATTCTCGACCATGTGGCATCTCGATAACGGATGTACCTGAAACGGTTAATGCTTGTAAAAAGTATATAATTTTTTTTTAAAGTATGTTAATTGATGATTTTTTTTGTTTATTGGAAAATATCGTTTGTTGTTAACAATAATTTTGTTTGGTTTTTTTAAGAGTTTAGAATCGCATGATGTAACTTTTATGTTATAGATGATGATTTTGTTTTGCTGCAAGTTATGGTTACCTAGCATTTTATTACGTAAAACTGTAGTAGGAATTACAAATATATAAGTGACCTAATTTAAATGACGTTTTAATATTTTGTAAAATCTATTGTTGATGTTATTGTCAACGAAATGACATAGTTGTTGTAAATAGATATCTGACACTCATATAACGTGTTATATTGATCATGGAAATGGACAAGTTCTGGAATTTTGTGCTTGTGTAATGTTATCATCTTGTTATTTAGAAAATAATTCATTAACTTATAATTTTATGATTTTGTGTTGTGGACTACCCAAATTTTACGGGACTGACAATGTGTCAATTTTTTTTAAGTATTTGTGTTAGTTTTGCTGTTGTTAAATTATAATTTTGATGGTTTTTTGTGTGGCATGATTGCATCATGCTTACTAACAAGGGGGGAGATGTGACGAGCTAAAGTAGATTTAGAGACAGAGACAATCCTCTTCGACGTTTTAATATAAAAGATATCTAAGTATTAGGCTTAATACGAATAATGGTGACAAGGTGACAGACGATTTAGGACAAGGTGGTGAAACAATAGAATAGTAGCAGCAAAGGTGTGAAGACCGGGAGGCGACGTCGGACAGTCTAGTAGGTTAACAATGACGACCAGGTGACGCTCCTAGAAAAATTAGATAGTGAAGAGACTGTGACGTACTTAGGGTAATTAGGGCACGGACGTTAAGGGTATAAATAGGGGCTGGATTCGGACATTAGTTAGTGAGGGGGCAGTTCGGAGTTGGGAGAAGTTATGAGAGGAGTTAGAACGAGAAGAGAGATAGTTACGAGAGATCTAGTGACGGGAGTTTTAGGGACAAGAATTGTAGTTAGTCAGAGTTGAGGCAGAGCAAATCACTGTGGATTTAAATGTGTATTCGTTTATGGACTTGTTGTATTCTGATGTACAACTCATAACATAAACCAAAGGGCCAGAGACGTTTATAGAGCATAACCAAAGAGCCCGTAACATGTATGAAGTATAGAGTAAGGACCCGTAACAACTATGAATCTGAGATAATTATCACTATTCCAGCTATTGACGTAGATGAATCAGAGTATGGTACAGACCTTTGTGAACTCACCTGCATGGGCGTCGCTAGGAATTTTTCCACGGGGCACAAACACAGGGTTTTTTTTTTAAATTTAACTGACAATGCCATACAGGTTTATTTCTCAATTAAATCCAAGTTAAGTATAACATTAATTATTTATATTGACATAAATAAATACATTTGAAAATTCAAAAATGTTGACTACAATCACAAGCATGTTCCGATTTTAATTTCTTTTTTGTTTAATTTGGCCTACTGTAGCTTGATTTGGCCTTCGAAAATGTTTTTGGCATTCAGGTTTTTTTTATAACCTGGAAACTCTTGTTAGTTTATAATCGTCTGCCACTGAGTAAATTTTTTAATTTATACTAAATTAATTAAGACATTCAAAAATAGAATTAATATGAAAAGATGGATATGAGAACAATTGTTTACGATTCCGAAATGCCGTTATTAAAAGATTTTAGGGCGTCTTCAGCATCTGAATTATCATATGCATTGGGGACAACAGTACAAGTTCAACTGCCAGACACAACTGAAGCAACTTTTTCTGATTTGATTGTCGCTGTCACTTCTTCATTTCCTTAATTGGATATAGAAAGGTATGTTTTGACATACGACCTTTCAAATGAGTTGAAATTGCTGCTGATCCTTGATTGTAGGACCCCTATAAAAATATGATTTTAGAGCTGACAGGGGTGGAAACAGAGGCTTTAGATATGCTTGGTTATCAAACTATTCATCGTGGGTTGTATACATGCAAATGTTAAAAGGTGGCTTTTGCAAATTGTGCGTGTTGATTTCGCAAAAAGTAATTCCAGGAGTTCAGGGAGCATTTGTCATCAAACCATGCACAAAATTAAAAGATTTCAACGAAGAGCACGTAGCCACATGCAAAGTACATGGCACAAAGACTTATTAAGGATGCAAGCTATTTTGTTGCACTATTGGTAGCTAAAACAGTTTCTATAGATGAGCAGTTGAACTAATCATTTAGAAGGCAAATTCAAGAAAATTGCAACAAACTTGGTCCCTCCATTTCTACAATCTTTTTTTTTTTTGCGGCATGCATGATTTGGCACTTTATGGAAAAAAATAACATTCTGTTAGAGTTTAGTGTTGAATCTGGAGATAAAGTTCTATGTAATCATTTGTCAATTGGTTCTTGTAGTGCTATGTATATCTCGGCAACCAGTGCCGCCGAGAGGGGAGCAGGGGGCAAATGCCCAAGGGCCCGGCGAGTTTTAGGGGCCCGATCAACTTTTAAAAATAATATTATCAGCTAGAGAGGCCTGTGACAGCCCTACCCAGGGGCCCGAAATTTATGTCGGTGGACTGTCGGAAACAACACAAAACACTATGATCGAAATTGGTGGGTCTCTCTTGCGTGAAGCAAATAATTCAGTTGCAATTTCTATACTTGCCGACGCGGCAATATAATTTCAGGCATTGAGCAGATGTCACTTGGTGTTAGATTTGTCAAAGAAAACCATCATTACAAATTCGTTAGAATTTGGATTAGATACAGCCCCGTAGCGTGGAAATTCTACAGCAAGGGCTAGTCATTCTACAGCAAGGGCTAAACAATAGCAGGAGGGCAAAAATAAAGTCAATTATAGTGTTTTCCTGAGAAATTAATCAGTGAAGAAAACTAATTCCAATTGTTCCTTTGCTATGTGAAACACATAAATATAAAAGGTTGCGGATTTTCGCTGAAAATGTGACAGAAATTGTTAAACAACTGGAATATCTAGAACAATCTGTTAAAAGTAAGCAAGTTGCACATTAGTTACTTTCTGCTGTTATAGGTTAGGTTTGGGGTACATTTGTTGTTTGTTTATTTATTATACTTTAATGTAATAAACTTTCAGGAAATTTATTTCAGTTTTATTGTAACAACTTTATGACATTTGTTCAAAATGTGTGTTTGTGGGGGGGGGGGGAAATATCTCCCGTGTATGACATTTTTTCAAAATGTAGCGGGGGGGGGGGTGGCAAAAGCCCACCTCACTCCCCTTGAATATGCCCATGCTTACCTGTGATCCTGTTTCGTAACACAGTGTTCCATGATATATATTAATGGAGGCAATGTACAGTAGTGTTCAATAATACTAAGGGAGGCAATGGAGGGATGCCATCCTAAAACTTTGTAAAAATGGTTTTTTTTTAAATTGAAGTCTGAACACAGAATTTTTTTTTTACTTCTGTTAGGGAAAATGTCTGAAAATGTTCAAAAAAATGAGGAAAAAAAATGAGCAAAAAATGTTTCTTATTTAATATGCAAGCTGTATACTATGGTCATTTTCTGATTTCATTTTGAGATGTTATACTTTAATACAAAATATATCTACAAATGGTTTGTAGATTAAAGGAAAACTGTGGTGTTCCCTTAAAGTTTTGTTAGTACTCATAGTCTGGTGTTTCAGACATAAAAATATTTCAAGTTGATTTTTATCAAAAGAGATTCCTTCCTATAACACTTTTTAAAATTAAATATTTAGATTAACAATTTTCATCAAAGCTGTTGACTTGTAAAGTAATTTGTTTCACAGTTGCCTACTTCTAATGATGGCCTGTTTCAAAAATATTTTCCTTCATTTTTAAAACCTTAACATTCCTGTCAGAAGATTTAAACCTGCCTTACATTCATGACAACAATATACATTAAGTCTTGCTTTTCTTAGTTAGGCCTAATAGAAATTTAAACACATAAACATTAAACGGCCTCACAATTGACTTAAAAAGCAGTTCCTGTGCCACTGAGGTAATCCGATTGATTTATTGATGCCTTACTGGATCATTATTTAACAAGCGTCTCCTAAAACGTAATCGGCAAAGTCATGAAAAATCTAATTTAGTTTTCCTTAGGCCGGGCCAGCATTTTGAAAAGTAAAACATCATTCAGTTTTTTTAATAAATATTTATTAAATGGACAAAGTTGTTTCAGAATTCATCGTTTTTACTACACTGGGTGTCTGAAGTGTTTCTTTTTAACACAAATGCTTTTGTGTATCAATATGTAGGTGCTACATTATTAGAGAACTATTAAGCGTAAAGACGGCATTTTGTAATTGATGGTAGAGGACATTTCTTTAAAGTAGCTATTCGCTTTCTATATAATATATATTCTGTAGTAGAGTACTTTTTTTAAATTAGCGATCTGCGCTCTATGTAATTTATTTCATGTACAGAAAGCGCTTTGCTATTTAAAAAGCCTAAAGATAACTACACTGCTATGTTCACAAATAAAGAGTACCTGTCTACTATATTATAACTCAAATTATAACAAAGAAAACAATTACTTCTGTTCTTATTAAAAATGTAATTAAAGTGTGAAAAAAGAAACAATTTTTTTTAAGTGGGGTAAATGAACTTGACAACAGATTCCAACTGTATCCTTAATTTATCCAGGTAATACGACTTACAATATTTTTTTTCTGAAAAGTTAATACCATTTTAGAATCAGATTCGTATGGTTTAAAATGACAGAAAAATTCTTTAAAGATATCTGAATTTCCAAATATTGAAACATCCACTGTGACATTTTGGAGGAGGAAATCGGAACAGATTGGAACTTTAGAATGAAACATTTAGTACAATTTGTATTATATGACGTTGCTTTTTGTTTTTTAAACAAAATTTGTCAGAAGTCTTTAAAAATGAAACCTTAAATTAGGATTTGGCACAAATAAAGATTTAAAAATAATTTGATTTTTTTGAACTGTTTTTAGTCCCATCAAACTAATATTAAAATAGAATTTAAAAAATCTACGGCCGGAAATGCAGATTAGAGACGAGATAGTGCTTTTTAAAGTTCTAATTAATTTATTTTATTGATGCTGAGTAATAAAACATAGTTGTTTTTTATACAAACGGTAATCGTAATATGTAAGATTAAATTTACTATACTTTTTGTACATAGAATTAACAAGTCGGATACTCTTACCCTAAGTTGTAATTATCGATTAAAAAAAATAAATTTGCATGCCAACATTGGACTACATGTAACACGATATGTAACATGACAGACAATAAAGCTTTGTCAAAATACGATTTATTCGATAAAACTACAGATAATCTGGGGCACCAAGCAACCTCTGACCGCCGGGCCCCTTAGTGCTCCTCATCCTCTGAGTCTTAAAAAAAAAGAAAAATGATTTTACCTAACATTTATTACCCCATGTAGTCAACATGTAACATTTATTACCCCGTGTACTCAATACACAAGATTTATTACTCTGTGTAGTCAACACACAACATTTGTGTGAGCTTCTATTATACATTTGTGTGAGCTTCTGTTATACATTTGTGTGAGCTTCTATTATACATTTGTGTGAGCTTCTATTATACATTTGTACTCATGATATTAAAAATCAAATATTGTAACCTAATGAGTAAAATATATTTTATTAAAATCCTAAAATTGACTTTCTGTTTGTTTGTCAGTAAATCTTGAAATTCAAATTCTGGAATCGTATCAGATTAACTTCAGACATTAAGATGTCATATTAACCTTCATGTGATTACAATCATTGGTCCAGAATTTTGAGCGACATTAGCTTATTACGTAACACATTTTAAAATCAAAATTTACCCCACCCCTACCCGGTCACATTCACTTCATTGCCTACCTCTAAAACATGCCTGAATTAACTCCCCTTCATTTAACATTGATATATAGAACAGCTGTTTAAAAATTTCATAAATTAAGATACAGGTTCATATAATTTTTGACCCACCTAAAAAAAAAAAAGAAAAAGTACCAATGAATGACACGCTGCAATTATTGACCTATATAAATAGACTAATGAACACATACACACACACACATATATATATATATATATATATATATATATATATATATATATATATATATATTAGGGCTGTACCGGATTGTAATTTGTAGATCCTGCAGGATCGGAACTGATATAGGATTTAATATTTGAATCCTGCCGGAATCGGAACAGGAACCGGATTTTACCGAATTAAATAATATTTTTCCGAACGAAGTAGTAATTTCTCGCCTAACAGAAAAAAGATAAAAGAATGAAAATTATAATGAAAATTTAGTTTTTAAGTTCTAGATAGCAAAAAACAGTATTAACCATTTAGATCGTGTAGACTATGACTAAAACTCCTTTGCCAATCTTGAGTTAAGAAAGATAACTCTGTCCTAACATATTCTTTGTTTTAAAAAACAAGCAATTAAGCCTATTCCATTCTGGACACAGGACGTGTTAGCGCATTTTCGTGTTATGTATCAGTACGTTTGTTAGCTTTCAGTAAATATTTGTAAATTTTGTAAATGTTTATAAATTCAATTGTGTAATGCATATATCTGTAAAAAAAAATTATAAAGACGTTTCTTTATATTTGAAAAAAAATTATTGTCTCTTAAATCTAACTACAAGTGGTTTGTGGTTACTGAAATAGGACTCATAATTGAAAACAGTCGAAATTATAGTCATTTAATCGTCCGAAAACTCCATCAATTGTTGCATAGCTCTGATACTTTCAATTAAACTCAGAAAACAAGCTTACTATTTCATTTGATGAGTTTCTTAATAAATCTTGGTGAAACTACGTGCTGCAGTATTTCGCACTAAATGAATGGGTTATTGAACGTACAAGGTGTATATATAATATATAAGCCATGAAGCCCGGCCCTCAGAGGTCCTATCGCAAAATGAACTTTTGATGTACACATGGCAGGCCAAGACCTACAAAATGATATATACATCATGGGTCTGGGACTTATGGTTGCTGAGATATAGGCGCTCCGGTACTAAGCCCCCTTTTACGGCTCTCAGAGGTCAGATCGCGAAATGAACTTTTGCTGCACACATGGCAGGCCAAGACCTACAAAATGATATATACATCATGGGTCTAGGATTTATGGTTGTTGAGATCTAGGGTGATGACAGACAGACAGACAGACAGACAAAACGGGGACAATAGAGCATTTTTTTTCGAAAATGCTCTTAAAATTTAATAAAGCTGTACCTAATTTAACTTGATTTCTATTACAATTAAACAAAGAAATTGATAACAAATCTTAGAAAGTATAATAAACATGTGTATTAATAAATGAATTCCAATATATATATATATATATATATATATATATATATATATATATATATATATATATATATTAGGGTATTAGGGTGCCACTCAATAAAAAAAAATTCTGAGTTTTTATCCTGCCACCCCCAAAATGTGAATGTATTAAGATAATATTTATTGGTAGCTCAACAGTGTCAAAGTTTTGCAATAATTAGTGTTTCGGGACATTACCATACGGTAAATGGTAATCTTGCTGTAACACAAAAAATCAAAATTTATTTGAAGACACATATGGCTGTAAAAGAGAGCAAACAACTGTTTTGTACATAGCACCAGAATAGTAACTTTCAGAACCTTCAGCTAATAAACATAAAGAGTCAGTTCAACATAGTTCAGACTGAAAGATCACTATTCACTAATTACATGTCTTCAAGTCCAAGTAATGATATTCTAGCTGCGGCAGGGACAGTAAGGGTGGACTTGTTAGGAAAGTAAAGGTGTTTCGCTACTACTTTTAACAAAAACTGTGTCTGTTCCTCGTGATTGGTTAGTACTCCATTGAATGCTTGACTCAGGGCCACTCCAGGCTCGGCTGCATCATTGACGACTTTCAAACTCGCAACTTTCTTCTGGCCAACAATGTAGATGTTATCAGTGGCCCATGTGTCTGGATTCATGGTCAGGAAATCTTGTGGTATGTTCAAAGCTGTGAAAAGTTTCCTGGTGTGTTGCGATACAAAATCAGGAAGGTTTTTTTGTTGTAATGTTGGACATTAGGCTATTCTGCGAGGAGTATCTGTTGTTATCTTAAGTGCTGCAACATGACTAACTTCATTTCAGATGAAACATCTTTGTAAAAAAATGCAAAACCTACCAGAATTTCACTCAAGTACCACAAGTGTCCAGAGAATGATTTTATTGCTACATTGGCAACGGTGTCATTTGTTTCCTTGTAGTTCTCCAATTGTTGAAGTAGCTACAAATCTCTACGGGGAGCAGATGTAGTACATGGTAATGTAAACCACGAATTCAGGTAGACCTTAAGTATGAAGGTGTTGAAGTGACCCAGTGATGACAATTCACGTGCAGTAAGTTGGAACTGAGAACGCAAAATGAAAATCTTTAGGCTGTAAATCAGTTTTGCCATCCACCAGGCCCGGTGATAAGCTCTAGGAGCCAGAATCTTTTCATCTGCACCACAAGCTGCACCTAGAAAAAGAAGTGACAGTTGCAGAAGCTCACGATAATCATCTCTGGGCTGAAACACTGCTAGCTGATGCTGAATGAAGTGAATGAGTTCATCCCGAACTGGATTGAGAGCCACTGCTATATAATCTACATCCATTCCACTTGCATACATCGATGTGTCAATTGAGTCCAAATATGCACGAAATCTCTGGAATAACTTGATATTTGGTCACCTAGATGGATCCATCAGTGAATCTTTACCACAATGAGTTCCATTATGTGGCGCCTGCATGCTAAGCTGATCAATTCTCTGCCAAGTTTCTTCTCCAGAAGAATGCAGGCACCTGCATTTATGCCAGTGTTACTGGCCGTAGTGTCGAAACACAAGAACTTGATGTTATCAGCAATGTTCCATTCTTGAATAAGATTAAACACGGCAGTTGCCTAGGCCTCTTCAGTTCCATTTGGCAATTTTGGTACTCCCAGCGGCTTCATTGTTCCATCACCGGATACCAAAACAGCATTACGATCAACTAACCCTTTTGATGTTAATGCAGGTAACATTTTTCCATACTAGTGTAAGTTAATGGGCAGTTTGGATGAACCGATGCATGAATATCTGTAGCTGCTGCTTCACGATGTTTGCGTCGACTATTAAGGTGCCACGTCTGACTAATTGCTTGTTAATCGCCAGGGCTGCAGTACTGTGGCCAAATGATTCTGCTGCTGCTGCAATTATGTAAACTGCGTTTCTGTCACTGACTTTCTTTCTGTCCAATGCAGCTGCCAAAGCTGGACTAACAATATTGGCGGATCGGACGCTCCTCACTGGTTTAGTAGACACTTCGGGTGGTTCGGGGAGTTTATCAGGATCAAAACCATCGGTGCTCTTAGTCTCTGTGTCAATGTCATAGCTGGCACTAAACTCCATCTTCTTTGCCTCATGTTGCATCCGCTTAGCCTCCTCTAAGCGCCTTTTATGAGACCTTTGTTTTTTCCGAGTTAGCACCATATCCACTGGACCCATACAACCATGCCTCCCTTTCTCTCTTTGTTCTTCAAGAAATTTTATGTCTTCAGGCATCATATTTGAAGCTTCAGCATGTGCAACATCAAACAAATCAGTCAAACTTTCAGTAAATTGGTGCTCCTTCTCCTTCTGAGTATCTGTTCTGCGGGATAAATTTTTTCTCATTCCAATCCATGCTGAATGGAGATCTTTTATCTTGGCAATTATGTGTCAGTCGTTGCGCACTGGAATGCGTGCATTATACTAGAACTGAACAACTTCTTTTATTGTCACTGTGGCACTAGCAGTAATATATGTTGCACTGACATGAAAATATAAATAAGTAACAGAAATTATATAAATAGTAACATTAATTGCCTCCGGTTTGCCTTGTATGTCAAATACAGACATTTTCGTATATTATATAAAACTTCGCGTCCATTGAGCTACCTCTAAATATCACTGTATCTTCATGAAACTTGGTAAAATTACTTAAAATAAATAAACTTGAAATAACAAGGTTTGGTGACGTCACTATGGAAAACTAAAGAAAAATAAGCTATCGGGTGGTGCCACAGTATATATATATATATATATATATATATATATATATATATATTGTTACAACTCTTTAAATTATGTTTATAAAATCAAAACAACACACAGGCGTGGATTCCAAGAGTATTTACTAATATCTATAAAAACAACAACAACAACGGCAACATGGCCACTCTCTTGCCGGCTTCCTACGTCACTGTCACTACTGCGTCGTCGCGTTCACTATGTAGACTGTACGGTGCGCACCGAGAGGGTCGTAACACTGCCCCCTCTTAAATCTGTCCGTTCCGGACAGGTCAGTTCTCACAAAAGTATCTGTACAGTCTGTCCACATGAACCAGAGCTCTATTTCCAGCGTGACCGTTGATGCTAGCTAGGAGCATGTCTTTTGTCAGGCTGTGGAGGTTGATTATCCCCGTGGTGGGGCGGGGAGGATCGTGTTCGTCCCCATAGAAATCTGGCTCTTCACCAGGTAAGTTTTCTCGCAGGTGCAGGCGTTCGGGATACTGACCTACTTTGATGAGGCCCAACAAAATCAAGCTCTTGTTGTTGAAGAATAATATGACGATGGCGAAACACTCGTTGTAGCAGTAATGAAATGTTTTGCGTTTGACAGAGCTAGGATGAATATACACTGAACTGACCAGATTAAAGTCAATGGCCAGGTTCATCTCTGTCCTGCTTCGTTCGCCTCTGCTCCGATGCGCTCTGCTGGTCTCCTCGCTCCTCTGAACCTTTCGTCTCCGCTCCTCAGGTGGCTCATATTGGTTCACAAGTGTCTCGGGTGGCTCAACTCGAGTCACCCACTTCACAGGTGGCTCTTCATGGGTCGTCAACTCATCAGGTGGCTTTTCATGGGTCACCAGCTCCTCAGGGGGCTCTTCATGGGTCACCAAAGTCTCAGGTGGCTCATCAAGGTCACCAACGTCCCAGGTGGCTCATCACAGGTCACCAACGTCCCAGGTGGCTCATCAAGGTCACCAACGTCCCAGGTGGCTCATCACTGGTCACCAACGTCTCAGGTGGCTCATCACTGGTCACCAACGTCTCAGGTGGCTCATCACAGGTCACCAACGTCTCAGGTGGCTCTTCATGGGTCACCAACGTCCCAGGTGGCTCATCACTGGTCACCAACGTCTCAGGTGGCTCATCACTGGTCACCAACGTCTCAGGTGGCTCATCACAGGTCACCAACGTATCAGGTGACTCATCACAGATCACCAACGTCTCAGGTGGCTCTTCACGGGTCACCAAATCTTTCTTGTTATCGAAGCGCGGCAGATTTTGCACGAAATTAAGACCTGTGGGGGTCTTGCCGTTGCAGTGCCAAACGTTGGCACTAGCTTCAGCTCCACTGTTGTGGATTTCCATGCATTCGTGGCTTTTGTTTAGTTGTGGTTTATTGTTCTTGACGTTGTTTTTATCAGACTCTGTTAAGTTGTCTGGATATTCAAGGTAACCAGGGCAGCGGTGGCAACAAGCTTTCAGAGATTCTGCAGACCGATCATTCTTACAGGGGCTCAGATCGCTGGGCGGCTCTTCTTGGATTAGTTCCTTCTCGTGCGCTACGTTTTGGATGACCACATCATCAGGTATCACGTCGTGGATGACCACATCCTCAGGTGCCACTTCATGGATGACCACATCCTCAGGTACAACTTCCTGGATGACCACATCCTCAGGTACCACTTCATGGATGACCACATCCTCATGTACCACTTCCTGGATGACCACATCCTCAGGTGCCACTTCATGGATGACCACATCCTCAGGTACCACTTCATGGATGACCACATCCTCAGATAAAAATGGCCGCATGTCTAAGTCTGCTTCAATGATTAACTTTGTCTGTCTCTGAGTCATGTTTTCTTTTGTTGTCGTTTCATTTACTACTGTCACTTTTGGTAATTCAATCTTTGCTTTCTCGATGTCACCTTTTAAACCTTTCTTAATGTCCTCTATTTCACTTCTTAATGTTAAATGAAATTCTTTCATTTCATTCCAGCCTTCTTTCATTTCTTTTCTTAACTTTGCGATTTCAAACTCAAAACAGTGGCTCTCCGGGTCCATTTCCTCATCAATAAGAGCTTCATGAAGTCTATTAAACAGTTGTTGTTTGTTGCCGTCAGTTGGAAGGTCCCTTTCTTCTAATTCTTCCTTTAACTCTAACTAAAAGTTTGTTTAATTTCTTACCGAACATTGTAAGACTGTCCCACCTCTGACACCAATGTTACAACTCTTTAAATTCTGTTTATAAAATCAAAACAACACACAGGCGTGGATTCCAAGAGTATTTACTAATATCTATAAAAACAACAACAACGGCAACATGGCCACTCTCTTGCCGGCTTCTTACGTCACTGTCACTACTGCGTCATCGCGTTCACTCTGTAGACTGTACGGTGCGCTCCGGGAGGGTCGTAACAATATATATATATATATATATATATATATATATATATATATATATATATATTAAGGTGCCACTCAATGCAATGCGAAATTTTTTTTTTTAAATTTCATTGTCCCACCCCGTATTTTTTATCCTTTTGTTAGGAGGTAGACCGTGAGTATCCCTCGCAATAAAGATGGTCTTGGGATAAACCTCAATTATAAGGAGTCGACTATTCACTGTATTAGATAACTCGCTTGGTTTTTTTTTTTTTGTTGTAGATTTCTTTTATATCGCAGGTAGCAGCCAGCGTCAGCAGGCTATTCAACTAGTATATATATATATATATATATATATATATATATATATATATATATATATATATATTAGGGCTGCACCGGAATCCGATCCGGTTCCTGTTAAGCCGGATTCCGGCAGTTTTAACAAATCCGGTTCCGATTCCGGTTCCGGTTTAAATGTGCCGGATTTAAGCCGGATTTCTTTGTTGTTTGAAATTTGTAAGAAATTGTTTTAGCGCAACATAATTTTGAAAATATTTAGCGCTATACCATTAAATTAAAGCAATAACTTCCTTTGATTTTAAAACTACAATAACGTCGATCTCTTTTAGTTCTATATGTAAGTATAAATATATTAAAAAGGAAGATTTGAATTGTATTTAGTCTAGTACAGGGGTCGGCAACCTGCGGCTCGCGAGCCGCATGCGGCTCTTTCGATGTCAAGTTTTGGCTTTCGATGTCAAATTGCGGCCTGATCAAATACCGTAATATTGAAACAACAAATTTAAAAATTGAGAAAATTGTAAATTATAACTTTAGGCTCTTCCGTCTCAAAAGGTTGCCGACCCTGGTCTAGTAATACGACACCTTATCTTCCGCTACTTTTGATTCCGTGTTTTCTATAAGCTATATTTAGCTATCAAAGTTTAACTTTTTTTAAAGAGTAGACAACGATCTATTTTTTGGGTGTTTTACTGTTTTACAAAAGTTCAATAATTTATTTTTCTGCACATTTTTAAAAATTTAGTTGATTTTGTCACGATTTGGATAAAATTCCGAGCAAATTTAGATAAATAACTTGAGGATGCATTTTTAATTGAACATTAAAGTGATATTGATTTAGATTTGAAATGCATTTTAATTTGCGTTTTTATGTGAAATAGTCAGATAATGGTTTAAATGAAAGTATGAATGAAACAACACGGTTCCGTGACGTCACTATGGAAAACTTACGAAAAATAAGCTATAGTGTGGTGCCACAGTATATATATATATATATATATATATATATATATATATATGTGTGTGTGTGTGTGTGTGTTTATTAATAAATGAATTTCAATATATATATATATATATATATATGTATGTATTGGAATTCATTTATTAATAAACATGTTTATTATACTTTCTAAGATATGTTATCCATTTCTTTGTTTGATTGTAATAGAAATCAGGTTAAATTAGGTACAGGTTTATTAAAAAAAAATATTTAAAACGAAGAACCTGTTATTTTGACAGAGTTATCTTTCTTAACTCAATATTGGGGAATGGGTTTTAGTCACACTCTTCAAGATCTAAATGGTTAATACTGTTTTTTGCTATCTAGAACTTAAAAACTAAATTTTTATTATAATTTTCATTCTTATATCTTTTTTTTATGTTAGGCGAGAAATTACTACTTCGTTCGGAAAAATTACTATTTAATTCGGTAAAATCCGGTTCCTGTTCCGATTCCGGCAGGATTCAAATATTAAATCCGATCCCGGTTCAGATCCTGCAGGATCTAAAAATTAGAATCCGGTACAGCTCTAGTCTAGATCCAATGGGTGCTGCTTCTTGCGAAATTTCCTTCTCACCCTGATTATTATTTTCAGTGTCTTTAACCTGTCGAAAATATTGTTCTAAGGATTTATCATCCTTCTGTAATTTGATCAGTAGTTTTTTGCTTATGTCCATCATTACTGTTTGGCTGATGTCACAATTTACTGTTTTGATATTCTCATTGTTCATTTTGTCAGTTGTAGATCTAGTCAGGACATTCATATGACTAGTCTCAATTTGTGACATTGAGGTTTTGTTGCTCAATTTATTTTTAAATTATGTTTCAATTTTTCATAGTTGTTTATGTTCGTGAAAGCGATGTTTTGAGCTTTCTTATGTTCTTGGAGTTTTTTGATGATATAAGCTGATTGTAATAACCAGATAAGGCTAGAGTAATTTTATTTGGTTCAGAGATGGTTTTAATTATCTGGCCACTTAGTTTAGCGGAAGTGGGATAAACAGACGATAATCATTAGACGATAGATTTTTGGTAGAGACAAGCAGACGGACTTGATTCCTCATCTCACATCATTTTATACCATGTATGTATTTTCGTGAATAAGAATAAATAAATAAATACACCAAGTCTACTCAGTGCTTTATACATGTGATCCATCTCATACATATGGATACTTAATAATTTAATATACACCCAAGTCAGTCAACAAGAATAACTCCGAAGAGACCATACTGCCTTTTATACAAGTTCCTTAGAAATTTAATATACATACAACTGATCTACTAATCTACAAAAACGTACCCATGACACTGATCTATCTTTGTTAGGAATGTCATTTTGATTAGCTATTGTATCAAATTTTTCTATATAATCAACTATGTCTTCTGTGCCATTCATGTTGTATAGGTTGTTAAATGAGGCACATACATCAGTGTCTGGTTCTTTATTTGGATTTTGATCCCTTAAATATTTTTGTACATATTCACCTTTTTCCTCAAGCCATGCTTTGAATAATGCGTTGGAGTTGTCTGGTTTCGCATTTGCCAACTTTTAAACTGGCTACAGGTGATGATAGAACTAAGGCATCGATTTTTCCGGAAATCCAGGGAGTGTCTATGTCTATTATAGCTGTACGACATATGACTTTCTGACCATCTCCTAACTTTATGTGTTCAAGTTTTTCAGTCATTTGGTCTTTATGAACTAATTTCTCATCAACTATCACCGTTGTGCAACCGGAGTCACGCAAACACATTAAGGATTGTTGTTTAAGAAACATGGATAAAAGATCAAGTTGCCCTTGTTATCAAGCATGGTGGCGACTGTATTTTCATAAATCTCTTTCTCTGCTGTTTCTGGGTGGACTCATGTTTGGAGACTGTCTTCGGTTTGTTGGATATTGTTGCATTTTTATTTGGTTGAGATCTATAATTCTGGTAGGTTTTCCTATATCGACAGTAATGCTGAATGTGTCCTGGTTTTTTTTACATATATAGCAGACTTATTGATCTCTGGCTGGTAAACTATGAAATCTTCATTGTTGTGTCTGCATAACATTCAGATATTTTTGTACTATGTTGAATAAAGGTATGTCTGAATTGCTATCCTTGAAGTCAGACATTGCAGTGATTAGTTGTTGTTTGTTGTGCACTTTATGTTGCTTGATGTAACTGTATAACTGGGGACTACTCTGATTTAGTCTTTTGTCCACCAACAATAGTTCAATGATTTGTATGGCATTTCCACTGTCTATTCCAGACATTTTAATCTAGTTCAATAGATGTGATTCAATAATGTTGATGAATGCCTGTGGATACTCCGATGGATTCATTATAGTGTTATGGAAATGTGTACGATAATGTTCTTCAGTTTTGTTGTAATGCTGTAGTAAATACTTTTTAACAGCATCATAGTTTTTTGGCGTCTTCACCTTTTATGTTATTTAATGCTGATTGAGCTTCCTGTGTTACCGCTTCATATAGGTAAACAATCCATTCTGCTTTATTTATGTTGCTAAACTCAAATTGGGTTTCCATTATGGAAAAAAAATTGTCTATCTCGCCATGCATACAATTGAACGGTTGTATGCGAATTTTGTGTTTGGCAGCATATTATCTGTTTTCTGTGTTGTTAATTTCGGTTTTGACGTTGTTCTTGGCATTGATTTCAGCCATCTTTAGAGCGAATTCATGTATCCTGTCTAGCTCCTCCTTTTCTGCTTGTCTTAATCTATCTTTTTCTTCCTTTTCTGCTTGTTTCAATCTATTTTTTTCTTCCTTTTCTCTAAGTAAGGCTCTGTCCTTTTAATCATCTTGACAGTCTCTGACATATTTAGCTAATTGAGTTCCTTCTAAACCCATGGCTTTGCCATCACGAATATATATTTTGGAGTCTTGTTCCATTATTAAATAATACAATACCGTACAAAAGCAAAATGTCGTGATAAATTATATATTAGGTTGATTCACCAAAGTAGGTTGATAACACAAAGTACTATATATCCTCAAAAAATGTTATTTTGACCATTATTGTTTACTATTATCCTCATCTTGGTTCATCCTCTCGTGTGTCATGAGATGTTTAGCACCTCTGTTTAGCACCGCTGCCACCATAATGTCATATATCGTTTTAAATTATCTTCAAACGTTACTTTTCATCTTCCACATTCACTTATAAATCACACGAAAGCTTCGAAGGTCGTGGTTCATTAATTAATATATATATATATATATATATATATATATATATATATATATATATATATATATAAAATCAACAACACAAACAGTGAATAATAACGTGTATACATTTGTACAAATATCAGAAACCCATAGTACGAATAGTCCATAATATCAACTAGAACACATGTCTCTTTAATACTACATAATATCACTTTTTAACTGTCTAGCTTCTATATTTACACCATATTCCACAACACTCCATTTCCCTTCACTGTCCTAGCACTAACTGTCCCTCTCCCTCCACCTGAACATTCACTCAGTTCAATCCCACCTTTAACTTCACAAACACACTGAGTTCATGCACAGCTCAGTCACACACAGTCACACACACAACACACAAAACATATCCATGACACCTACCCCCCTCTCTCCCTCCCTTTCTATTTCCATCTCTCTCCCATCCTCTCTTTCCCTCCTCTCCAACACTACCTCTCTCTCCCCCTCCCTCTCTCCCCCTCCCTCTCTCCCCGTCCCTCTCTCCCCTTCATCCCACCCTTTTTCCATCTCTCCCTCTCTGCAACTCTATCTTTATATCTCCTCTCTCTCCCTCCCTCTCTCTCCCTCCCTACCTCCTTTCTCCCTCCATCCCTTTCTCTTTATCTCCCTACCTTTCTCTATCCCTCCATCCCTCGTTCTCCCATCTCCCTCCCTCTCTCCCCCTCCCTACCCCCTTTCTCCCTCCATCCCTTTCTCTTTACCTCCCTACCTTTCTCTATCCCTCCGTCCCTCCCTCTCTCACTCCCTCCATCTCTCTCCTTCCCTCTCTCCCCCTTCCTCCCTCCTTCCCTCTCTCTCCCTCCCTGCCCCCTCTCTCTCTATCTCTTTCCCTCCCTTTCTCTCTCTGTACAATTTCTGGATCTTGAGTTTACTTACCGCTTTTGTTTAGTAAAGTTTTCTCTAAAATATTGTGTTCCGTGTACCAAAAGTAAAAAAAAACAACTACTTTATTATGCACAAAGGCAAGTTGGTGTAGCAAGATACAGCACCAAATTAAAAAAATGTATCATGGGGAAATGACGTCACAGATGATTTTTATTTATAGCGATGGCTTTCCCATACTCTCTTTGTTCTTGGATGTGTATTTTAGACAAAGTTCTTCGATATATGTTCTGGACAGTCATAGTTCTTGGCCATGCATCTTGGACAGTCATAGTTCTTGGCCATGTATCTTGGACAGTCATAGTTTTTTAATATTTTTGTTGGCTAGTTATAACTGAGCAGAACATTAAATCACCTGAAAGCTTCTGTTTATAGTTTTAGTTCCTAGATTAGTATGAGTAATTTATTTCCTGGAAGCGTTTTATTTTTTTTTTTGTAAACTTTTATTTTAGTTTATTTCCTGACATAATGATGACATATTTGTTTCTAGAAATGTATATTGAACTTTTATTTCACTTTTATTAAGATATTCTTAGTTACACTTACCGATTTGTCTTTTTTTTTATCAACCTTGACCTTAAAGATATTAACGCAGTAGAGCAGTTTGAAATAAATGAGATCAAGAGCCACAGTGAGTTCTTAGATTTGATTGAAGGGACGTATCAAGAGCAGATCAAACGAGTGTTTCTAATGCTTTATATAAACTGAAATAAATGTAAAACGTTATCGATGTAAATGAACTGAGTGATGTTTATTGAGGATCGGATCAATGAACTGAGTGGAGTGAATGGAGGATCGGATCAATGAAATGAGTGGAGTGTATTGAGGATCGGATCAATAAACGGAGTGGTGTGTACTGCTGGCCGAATCAATGAACTGAGTGGTTGTACTGCTGGCCGGATCAATGAACTGAGTGGTGTGTACTGCTGGTCGGATCAATGAGCAGAGTGAACTGTACTGCTGGTCGAATCAAATCACTTAACGGGCCTTACTTGATCTGCGGGACACTTATCGCCCATGTCTGATCCAGAGGCTTAAAATTGGTTTCAATACAGATATTACGGCGCCTTGTGCAATAGTATCTTTGGTGATTCACGAGCTTTATAATTTTGTGATTTATTTTATAATACAAGATCAAGGTTATGTTTTTGTGAAGAACTAAAGATTTAATGGGAATGAGTTAATGTACCACTTGGTGGTGTTTTCGTGGACATAAGGTTGGTTATAAATAAATAAACAATTTTTTTTATAATTTTCAATGTTATAACTAAATTACAACAGGTCTAAAAGTAGCGCATTATTTTTACTTTTATATCATTTAACTTTTTTAAATTTTTGCCTGATACATTAACTGTAATATTTATATTTAGTAGTCAGTCTACCATGTAGTCTTTTGTTTAAACCTGATACATCCACTGTAATAGTTATATTTAGTAGTCAGTCTACCATGTAGTCTTTTGTTTAAACCTGATACATTAACTGTAATATTTATATTTAGTAGTCAGTCTACCATGAAGTCTTTTGATTAAACCTGATACATTCACTGTAATAGTTATATTTAGTAGTTAGTCTACCATGTAGTCTTTTGATTAAACCTGATACATTCACTGTAATAGTTATATTTAGTAGTCAGTCTACCATGTAGTTTAAACCAGTGATTCTCAAACTTTTTTCGCCGATCGCCATCTTTTGGAATAAATAAAGCCCATCGAGCCCCGCCCCCCCCCCGAAAGAAACCTTTTAAATGAAAAAATTAAGTATCATAGGTTTATTTTTATTTTAAAGAAAGAAATTGCAATTAAATAAAACATACTAGTACATCATTAGCTAATAAACTAAATATTTCTTTACATAAACTTTCAATGACACTTTTATTTCGCTGATCACACTTCCCCTTTTCCAAAAGAAATCTTTCTCCGCACCTTTGATTAAGCTGGTCACACTTCCCCTTTTCCAAAAGAAATCTTTCTCCGCACCTTTGGTTAAGCTGGTCACACTTCCCCTTTTCCAAAAGAAATCTTTCTCCGCACCTTTGATTAAGCTGGTCACACTTCCCCTTTTCCAAAAGAAATCTTTCTCCGCATCTTTGATTAAGCTGGTCACACTTCCCCTTTCCCAAATGAAATCTTTCTTTGCACCTTTAATTTACTCAAACTAAAAAAAAATTTCATTCTCTTGAATGGCCACTTTGAGAATCACTGGTTTAAACATTTGAGATATACGTAGGTGGATTGCTGACCTAAAACTATCTAATAAATATCTAACATGATTTATTAAAAGATAAACATATCATGGTTATCTCTATGGGGCCTGATATGAAATCATTTTCGGAAAAACATAAGCGGTCTTACTTTAAAAACGGAAATTTTAAAAATTGTTTTTATTTCATTAAGTGTATAAAGTTGTGTTTGATTTGTTCTTGTTATAATACAACATTTATTGTTGTTTTTAAACAGCATTTGTTGTTGTATTTAATACAACATTTGTTATTGTTTTTAATAAAACATTTTGATGTTTTAATTCAACATTTGCCGTTGTAATAAAACATTTGTTGTTGTTTTTAATATAACATTTGTTGTTTTATAATACAACATTTGTTATTGTTATAAAACAACATGTGTTGTTGTTATAATACAACATTTGTTGTTGTTTTTAATAAAACATTTTGTTGTTATTATAATAATGGGCGTCGCTAGACATTTTTCCGGTGGGGGGGGCACAGATATATTTCTTTTATTTAACTGACAATGCAATACAGGTTCATTGTTCAATTCAATTTAAGTATAACATTCATTATTTATATTGACATAAAAATGTATTTGAAAATAAATTCAAACATTTTGACAACAAACACAATAAAGGTTTCGATTTTATTTTGTGTGTGTGTTAATTTGGCCTTCCATAATTTGATTTGGCCTTCAAAAAATGCTCTTGGCATTCAGCTTTTTTTATCTGGCAAATCTTGTTGGTTTAAAATCTTCTGCCACTGAGTGAATTTTTAAATTAATGTTAAATTAATTCAGACCCCTGATAAAAAGTATGATTTTAGAGCTGACAATGATGGTAACAGAGTTTTTAGATATGCATGGTGTAATAATCAGATTAGGCTAGAGAATTTACAGTTGGCACAGAGATGGTTTTAATTATCTGGCCACTTAGCTTAGCGGAAGTGGGAATCAACAGATGATAGATTTGGTAGAGACAAGCAGACAGACTTGATTCTTCATCTCACATCATTTTGTATCATGTATGTATTTCCATAAATAAGAATAAATAAATAAACACACATATATATATATATATATATATATATATATATATATATTTATATATACATGAAGTCAACACTGTGATTTATACTTGTGCTTCGTCTCATACATATGTGGACACTTAATATAATTTAATATACGCTCAAGTCCCCAAGTTAGTTAAATCATATACTCCGAAGAGACTGAATTATATATATACACCTACCAGAAGCAGAAGCAAATATAAATTATATACCTACAACTGATCTACACATAAACTTAGCCATGACACATGGCTATCAAACTATTCACTGTGGCTTGTATGTTAAAATGTGCCTTTTGCAAATATTGCAGGTTGTTTCCGCAAAAAAGTAATTTTTGCAGTTCAGGGGGGGGGGGGCATTTGTCATCAAAAATTTTAAGATTTCAACGAAGATGTAATTAGTCAGATGCAAAGCACATGACACAAAGACTCATGAAGTTACAAGCAATTTCGTTGCATGATTGGAAGCCAAAGCAGTTTCTATAAATGAGCAGTTGAACTCATCATTTAGAAGACAATTTCAAGAAAATCGTAACTAACTGGGTCCCGTCATTTGTACAATGCTATTTTGCGGCATGCATGATTTAGCACTTCGTGGAAAAGACTCAAATTCTGGTAACTTTATGACCTGGTTCTTTGTAATCTATTTCAATTGGCTCTTGTAGTGCTAAGTATATCTCGACAACTATACAAACACTATAATCGAAATGTGTGGGTCTCTCTTGAGCGAAACATTATTCGTGAAGGAAATAATTCAGTTTCATTTTCTACACTTGCCATCAAGACAACTCACATTTCAGGCATTGAGCACATGTCACTTGATGTTAGATTTGTCAAAGAACAAAAAGGGAAAATGGTCTCACAGAAGAATTCCTTGGATATATTGGATATATTCCTATATTTGTTGTATTAAAACAACAACAAATGTTGTATTAAAACAGCAACAAATGTTGTATTAAACCAACAACAAATGTAATATTATAACATCAAATGTTGTATTATAACAACAACAAAGTTGTCACAATAAAACTGAACTAAACTTCCTGAAAGTCTATTACATTACATTTATTACATATATCAAACATAAAAAATAATTATATCTGCAAGTATAACTTATTACATTATTGTAATTTTTAAAATGGTTTCAGTGTCGAACAGTTACTATACTAATAAAACAGAGTATAAATTTATAAATTACACTGATACAGAAATAATAATGTAATTTTAAAATATTTATTCTGGAACATAAATTGTAAACGTCTTGGTATTTGTTCAAATCGATTGATAACATTTTCTTAAAATTTTTGATACTTATCATACAAAGACCAGATAAACGATCAGCACCATTTATTTCTCTAAAAAAAAAATTTGTTCAAAACTTCACAGTTCTTAAAATTGGGGGGGGGGCGCTTATACAAAGGGGGTGCTTATACATGGGGAAATACGGTATTCTTTGTCATAACTTCCTGTTGATGATGACTGCGCATTAACAAGCAGTGTTCTTTATGATGAAACTGAATATGACGATGAGTACATACCGACCAAAATTAGCAAATCAGATAAACAGCAAAACAAGATAACTCAAGTAAAGAAAACCTCTCGAGAACAATTGATCAATCCAAGGAGGTTAGATTATTGGAGGCGGCATGACGTCACTAGGCTGAAGCCAGTGGGCGAAGCATATCACCATATTGTTCGACTCAAAACATTGGTAGTTGTGTGGTGTGTATGTTATATTATTGTGATATTTTGAACGTTATAAAACACTGCGTTATAATTAAAGAAACGTAATATAAATGCCCTCTTGTGCGAGAGTGCATTACAGGACTTCATGATATTGGTGTTACAGTGACTTCTTTGACTTTTTACGGTTCGGCATCCAATTTAGCCATGGTAAAAAATCTTGGGTATAATCTTGATGCTACCGGTAATCAATTCAAAAGCTATTTTAAGCATCCAATTACTGATCTAAATATTGCTGTATTTTTATATCCTTGCCACATGATGAATCTTGTAAGTAATACTTTAGGGGACAAAAAAAAATCACTCGTTGATGGTGATTGTAATTTTATCAAATGGAATTACATTGAAAAATTTAAAAAAATCATGAAAATGAAGGGTTGCATTTTAGTAATAAATTGCGGTCATCACACATCATGTGGCAGAAAATCAAAATGAATGTGAAATTAGCAGCACAGCTGCTCAGTGAGTCCGTTGCGTCTTCACTTGAATTTTGTTTAAACGAAATTGGGCCGAGATTTGAAGGTTGTGAGCCAACAATCCGTATTTTCAATTCCTTTTTTGACATTTTGACCTCACGAAACCAGAAAGGTAAAGGTTTCATAGTCATTTGAGCATCTCAAATATTGATACGGTGCAATGCGAAGAATTTACGTGAATAGCCAAATGGCAGGCTCATGTTTGATTCTTGTCGCAAAACAGACTTTATTGGCTTTTTATATGTGCATCGAGGCCCACAGACAGAAATTTCGGGCCCTGGGCAGGGCTGTCACGGGCACACAGTACTGATAATAATATTTTCAAAAGTTGATTTGCCAGCTCAGTCCGGGCCTCTAAAACTCGCCGGCCTCCTGGGTATTTCCCCCCTTGCCCCCCCCCCGCCTCAAGGCAGGTCTGTGTGCGGGGGAGTGTGCATCGATAATTTGTTGCTATCGTTTGATTTACTGATTGCTTCGAAACGCTTCGAAAGGCAATATTGACAGGATTGTTCTATTCTAATTTACGTTGCCTAGTGCTAGTAAATTTTCAATTTTTGATCAAATGCTTTGCAATAAACATCAAAGTATAAATACAAAATAGTATGTATTATGTAAAAATACAATTTTTACCCTGGCTTAATTTCGATATAGCGTATAATATATAAGCTTTATAGGACTCTATCAGCTGATCATTTAAATAGCTTTACATAGACTACAGCACTTTGTAATTGACCCATTAGAATATCTAGACCACCAGAAATTAACTAGGGCATTAACAGACTTTAGAAAAAAAGTGATGACAAAATATGAAGCTCATTGGAGTCTTTACGAGAATGGGAAAACTGGTATCGTAATGAAAGCTTCCCTCACGGGTGAAATGTTTTGAGTCGAACAATATGGCGATAAGCTCCGCCCACTGACTTCAGCCGCTAGGAACCATCTGATAGCAGCCGCCGCCTCCATGTAATCTAACCTCCATTGTTCAATCCAAGTGTAACAAGTACCTTTGACCGTAATAAAACATCTGATCGTGAAGCTGTTTGACTACTTATTTCTATTGCTGCAGCCCTTGGTCATGACCAAATGCACTTTTTATTTTACGTAGCACTATTCAACGAGCTCAGTCAAGTGCTAGGCATGAAATTTCTAAAGCAATGAAAGATAATTTTGAGCCAACTTGCCCTTTAGTAATCCATTGATATGGACATATACTTCCAGCAAAATATAATAGACAGTTTTAGTTTCAGGTGATGGGATGGACATATTGTTAGGTGTGTCAAAGGTGAGCTGTGGAACTGGTGAGAATGAAACAAATGCTGTTCAAAAAGTGTTGATGGAGTGACAGCTGGTTGAGAAAGTTCAAGCTATTTACTTTGACACAACCTCAGTAAATACCTGCAGAATAAATGGAGTATATGTTGGCCTTGAAAACAGGCTAGGTCGTGAACTTCATTGGTTAGCCTGTCGTCATCATGTAATGGAGATCATCTTGTCAAAGGTTTTCACCATCTGCAGTGGACCTTCAAACTCCCCAGATATCCCACTTTTCAAACGATTCAAAGACTATTGGACCATTGCAGTCCTGACCAAAGAGCACCTAAAGGAACAAGTCAGAGATGATTACATGGAGCTCATTAAGTATAATCTGATTGTTTTGGGACATCCACCGAGAAAAGTCCACTGGAGGTCTTCAGGACCAGTACATTGTGCTCACTTGATGGCAAAATTAATTTATGCCATAAAAATATATCTCTTCAACAAACAAACAGATGTATTCAAGCTTACAAAGAAAGAAGAAGCCCAAGTTGCGCGCTTTGCTAAGTTTTGTGCGCTAATTTACACCAAACTTCCCATACAACTATAAATTCAGTGATTTACAGCTGTGGACTGATCTCAGCAGTTACCAGATCATCGATCCTGACATAAGTACAGATCATGTGACAGCGGCTACAAAGATGGGAATTCTGCAGTGAATGACCCTTGAGGCTGGCGAACGAAAAGTGCGTGGACCATTGCAGTCCTGACCAAGAGCACATTGACACTGTCAATTTGATTGTGCCTTTCTTGATTTGCAACCCAAAAGTTGTCTGCTAGTGAACAGTATCGATATGGCCAGACACGATTCAAGTCATTACGTATTGTGAATGACACTGCAGAGCGAGAGGTGCATCTTTTTGAAGAGTACAACATGCTTATTAACGACGAAGAAGAACTACAACTCTTTTTGCAAGTATTGGAAGCAAACCACAAGGCTGTTCAAATACAAATCACTAAAAAGTCTGCTGTTTAGGCCTTAATGTCAGAATGACAATAACATTGACTGATAATGCATGCTTTTGTGACTTGAATTTGAGTTGGTTTAATCTTCACGTTTTTTTTATTGAGCTGTTTGACCTTTTAATTGTGACAAATGCCAATAACCATATGTTTAAGCTTAATGGTTAATTTGCAAAAGAGTGTTGAACTGTTGATATTACAAAGCTATTGCTGGTGGTAATTTTAAAACATTCAACATATGAGTATTGCTTCATTTTGATAGAATTTCATAAAATTTGGATATTATATTGCTCTTGAGCACCCTCTTGTAGTTAGAAATTGAAGCTAAAACTTTACCAAAACATTACTATTAGCAGATGTAAAACTTGGGAGGGTGTCTTGCTCTATAGCAAACAATTCATTTTTCGCCATATCTAAATGAACCACCCTACTGTATACTCTGGTTAAATAGTTTTATGTGCGAACAGAATTAAATGTTCTATTGTCTATGATGCTTAGTTAAAAATAGACATAATGTATACTTGTTGGGTGTAAATTACTGCTCACTAACTATATATATATATATATATATATATATATATATATATATATATATATATATTTTCATTAAAAGGAATATTGTACATTTAAAATACTAGAACCAAATTATAAATGCTACTTGTACTTGAGTTTTGTAGGCATTTAATTTACTGCTATAGTTATTTTTTGTTATATGAATAATGTTTAGCCAGCTATTAGCAGGGCCGGCCCTAACAATTGTGGGGCCCTATGCGAAATGGATAAGTCTGGTTAAGGATAGGGATAATAAAAAATACGAATTTGTTTTAGAAAATATATTCGTAGTTATTTTTAATTAATTCTTTACTTAATACAAAATCACGATCAAACTAACTTTACGAGCCTTGCGTGTAACGAAGTCATAAAGTGTATGATCAAAATTATTTTTCCCACATAGATCAAGCCCAATGGCAAAATAATTCTTGATTAGTTTGAGTCGCGGGAACCTTCTTTCACCAGATGCCACAGTTACGTTATTGTTAGAAACATTCTGATTGCAAACAAAGTAGTTGGGGAAAACAGTGTATCTTTCATTAGAGGATAGATAAGCCAAAATCTACCTTGATTACGGTGGTATTTGGTAGAATATCACTTAGATCCCATTTCATCTGCCAATTCTCGCCTACATATATCTGCTGATTGGTTCGTATGTCATCACGCTGAAGGCTCTTGAAGCTGACAAGAAACACAAATAGATTGTGGTTTGATTTCAGCTGTTCAAATCTCGGCTGCAAGGATTGAATTCTGTTGATGCAATTTATCCTGAAGTCATCTTCAGCATTTCGAGGTGTGAAGTTTTCCACAGTTTTATCAAACTGCCTTTTCCTTTGACGTTTGGATTTAACAAGAATCTGAACAAACCCATCAACTCTCAGTTTCCTTAGCCAAGTCATCAAGTTGTTGTACAAATCCATTGTAGTATTTAAATCTACTGTTTCACCTTGCAGTTATTTGCTCACAAAATTGACTTGGAAGAGCACGTCGTACCATTACAAAAGTGACACTAAGCATCCGAGCAGCTACAATTTTTTTCAATTTTATTTACTTGTAATCCCTTGAAACAACGACGTAAGAGATAAATAAACACTGTATACACATAAAAACAGAATAAACATAAAAACATAAAACAGAATAAACACACTGACCAATATATGATAATAAGTTATAATGGTTTACTTTAATAATTTACACTTATAATTAGCGCGGGGGCCTATGAAAGTGCGGGGCCCACTGCGGCCTCACATGTTGCAGTGACCTAAGGCCGGCCCTGGCTATTAGCAATAAAATGATTTATTTAAAAAATGATCTTGCAATTTTTAGTTTGAAGCTTTTAGGGGGAACACAGTTTTCATGACTTGTCAAAAGTAGCTCTTGATGTTATTACTGTATGAACTCATTTTAAAAGTCATTATGGATGTTATTACTGCATACACTCATGTAATAGTTATAGTTGATTTGATCTCAACAAGACTGACATATGTGACTCCAATAGGACATCCATGTTACATGTCACTTTACGATCCAAAGGAATGGTTTTTTCCAAAACACATTTTTCTCGTGAAACACACGGGGGTGTGTTAAAACACAATACACGGTAATTGGCAAGAGTTACAATTAATACTTTTTTATTATTTTACATCAAAAATTCTTTCGTTGCTTAAAAGTTTCTTTTATTATTGCATCGACATTTTTCAATAGCCTCTTAGGTGACAATTTGATGCTACATTCAAATCTAAGAAATCAAAAGAAATGAGTTCTTCAATAAATCAACCTACACAGCAAAGTGAAACAAAGAATGCACATTTGGTAAGCTTTCCATTATTTAAAAATTATATTTCATTAACTTCAGTAAGAAATCTAAATGACGTTATTAGTAATACTTGATACTGGCTGTATCCTGAAACATATTTGCATAGACCCGAACTATCGTTCACCTGTTAGATCTACTTTTTATGTTATAAACAAAACCAATAAACTAATTAACTGATGTTTTATTTTTCCTTTAAACAACCTCAAAGATAAATAATAACAAAGTATCGTAGTTAGGTATTCTAAGCTGGGCATCCAGCAAGTAAATCCAGGAGCGTAACCATTTAGCTAAACAACACTTCAAAGTTGATGTTATTAGTTAATTTTATGCTCGATTATTTTAAACTATTTTGTAATTTAAAACTATAATAATATGACAGCTAAAAACTTTATTTATAACGCGATTTTTAGAGCATTTTCGAAAAAAAATGCTCTATTGTCCCCGTTTTGTCTGTCTGTCTGTCTGTCTGTACGTCATCACCCTAGATCTCAACAACCATGATGTATATATCATTTTGTAGGTCTTGGCCTGCCATGTGTGCATCAAAAGTCCATTTTGCGATTTGACCTTTGAGGGCCGAAAAAGGGGGCTTATAATGTACCGTTTTTTTTACTATATAAGCTATATTAACAAAGGAGCGCCCTATATCTCAGCAACCATAAGTCCTAGGCCCATGATGTATATATCATTTTGTAGGTCTTGGCCTGCCAAGTGTACATCGAAAGTTCATTTCGCGATCTGACTTCTCAGGGCCGAATATAAGAGTTTCTTAAGTACCGTTTTTGCTTATATTTTAAATATAAATAATAAAAGCCAATCAAAGAGGCGTATTCATTATTTATTTTTGTAACAGATATTTAACATGATTACTTCCCTCTCTTTATCAAAACCCATACGCGTGGAGCAATATCTATGGCTGTAACCAGGGTCTAAAAATGTCCTTTGTCCGAAACAGAAAAGACTTAAATTACTTGTTTTTTTATATTTTGTTAAAAGAATTTTATTTATCGTCTAAGAATTACCGATTATTACAATTGTTTTCGTTGGACGATTTTAAAATTGTATCCGTTTTAAAAACATACAACAAAAATTTTAAGTCTTATACTTAAAACCACATAAACTATTCATAACTGTAGATTGTTTAAAAACACTTATTGAATCGAGACACGAGCAAGAAACCTTGATTAATGTTATAAACAGGAAACAATATTCGTGATCCTTACTTTCGATCTAAATTAGACAAAATTAAGACGGATAATATTCATTTAGATTGACAGCCAGTAGCTCGGAAACTACTGGCAGAAGAACAGGCAAGTATTAAGACCAAGCAGAAGGACAATCGAGAAGATATTCAACTGTCGCTTGCTGGAAGAATTACCCCTACAACAGCAACGCGAACTTTATAGACTTAAGAAAGACTTGATTGAGTATGTCGAGAAGGACTACGGCTCGTAATGAGAACTTACAACATACAAGAGGGGCTGATACAAGTGATTAAATCAAACGACAATAAAGCGAGTAGTGCAGTCCAACTCAATGACTGTGTAGGAGACTTCTTCAGGATGCCAATTGGAGTCCGTCAAGGCTGCCCTCTCTCGTCAGTTCTGTTCAAATCTTCCTGCTGAAATCTGTCACTGACTAGAGAGAGACGGAGTTGAGGCCCTAAAAATATTTTTGAATAGTGCTCCCATATGTAGGGCCGTAGTTAACTAATAGTGCTCCCATATGTAGGGCCGTAGCTAACTAATAGTGCTTCCATATGTAGGGCCGTAGTTAATTAATAGTGCTCCCATATGTAGAGTCGTAGTTAACTAATAGTGCTCCCATATGTAGACCCGTAGTTAATTAATAGTGCTCCCATATGTAGGGCCGTAGTTAACTAATAGTGCTCCTCTATGTAGACCCGTAGTTAACTAATAGTGCTTCCATATGTATAGCCGTAGTTAACTAATAGTGCTCCCATATGTATAGCCGTAGTTAACTAATAGTGCTCCTATATTTTGGGCCCTAGTTAACTAATAGTGCTCCCACATGTAGGGCCGAAGTTAACTAATAGTGCTCAAATATGTAGGGCCTTAGTTAGCTAATAGTACTCCCATATGTAGGGCCGTAGTTAACTTATAGTGCTCTCATATTTTGGGCCCTAGTTAATTAAAAGTGCTCCCACATGTAGGGCCGGAGTTAACTAATAGTGCTCCCCTATGTAGACCCGTAGTTAACTAATAGTGCTCAAATATGTAGGGCCTTAGTTAGCTAATAGTACTCCCATATGTAGGGCCGTAGTTAACTAATAGTGCTCCAATATGTAGACCACTAGTTCACTAATAGTGCTCCAATATGTAGACCAGTAGTTAACTATTGTGGCGCCTTATGTGAGTTAAATTTTGGCCCTCGCACCAAAAAATGTCAGGTTTATACTGCTGTACACAGAAAACGACTACACTACACAATTACAGGTAATAACTGCTGCACACAATTACATGTAATAACTGGTGCACACAATTACAGGTAATAACTGCTGCACACAATTACATGTAATAACTGGTGCACACAATTACAGGTAAAAACTGCTGCAAACAATTACAGGTAATAACTGCTGCAAACAATTACAGGCAATAACTACTGCACGAAATTACAGATATTGACCGCTATGTTGACGGCAAACATTTTTTCCCGATTATGGTGTTTATTGTAAATATTCCTCATTTTATTTCATTTATGATAAGAAAAAAAAAATCGAAACCTGAAAAATTTGGAATTCAAACAACTTGCTACGAATTGACTTTGTAAATCTAAGTCATCACTGTACTGAACACCAGGAAATGTCACCTTCGTAAGGCAGCACCACCCAGGGTGGAGGTCCAAATACTTACCATACACGCTCGAGTACAAGTACACATCTTCGTTTGTTTTTTAAATAGAAAGTACGAGTACAAATGAAGTACGAGTACAAATATAAGTACGAGTACAAATACAAGTACTCCAAAATGTACTCAAACTTTAAAAGCACCATCTATCTATCCATGCCAGGGCCGTTTTAAGGTCATCGTAGGTCCTGGCAATTTTAAAATCGTAGGCCCTCCCCGACTTCATTTTCAACATTTTTAAGAATGCACCCGCACTTATATGCAATTTGAAATCCAAATAAACTTTCAGCATTGTTAATTATTCTATGTAGACTCTATGCAGTGATGACGTAGTAATTCCGGTGTTACATCATGCGCTTCGCATTCGTTGTTTATCGTTAATCGTGTGCTTCTTTTTTGTTACAAAATTTTAAAAACTAACGAAAGTACTTAAAAAACCCATATCTGATGGATACAAGAGGAAATACGAGATTGGATTTGAGAAGCTGGAGAAAAAGAAGAAAGAAAAAGAAGAAAGAAAAAGAAGAAAGAAAAAGAAGAAAGAAAAAGAAGAAAGAAAAAGAAGAAAAAATTCTGGGTCCGTTGCTGCAATTTATGAGCAGAGACACTGATTGCATTACTGGTAAAACTTGTAATACTAATAATAATGACATTTCATTTACTTTTTCGACCACAGTGTACACCAACAACCCCACAATACCAGAAATAATGTTACCTGACTGTTTTGAAAAAAAAGTAAAACAACCAAAACAAATGTTACAAAGAAAAGGTATCTTCAAATTTTGATATGGTTCAATTGGGTCATGCTGAAGCTGCTGTGTTTGATTTTCCTACAGACAACACGGTGGTCAGCACGAAATGACGCTACTAGAACTTTTTATGCTAATTATAAGGAAATTCGACAAGCATTGTCTGATGTTTCTACAAACGAACATTAACCACTAGCATCTGTACATGAAGCCAAATCACTCATAAAGAAATTGGACCATTTCGAGACAGCGTTAATGTGTGAGATTTGGAAATACTTTCTCCAAAAAATGATATTTTCAACAAAGCTCTACATGAGCATGGAATAGAGTTAACGACCATCATCAACTTGTATGACAGTCTTGCTCTTAACTTTCATGATACACGCAATAAATTTTAAATGTGCAAAAGAGCTCTCACAAACGGACTATAAATACAACGCAAACGACAGTTACACCGATTTCATGATGAAGTTATTCATGATAATGATCCGGTTTTAGGTATGAGTCCTAATGAAAAATTACTTATTCTTGTTATCAAAGATAGACTTATCACTGAGATGGGAAAACATAATTAAATTTTACTGGCATTTTGAACTTTATGTTCTGGCTTTCGTAGGCCCGTGAAAAGTCCGTTGGCCCTAAGCTCAGTGCCTACTGTGCCTAGTTGATATAGCGTATATAATAGATAATTATTACACGGTTTAAGACTCTGTAGATGACTATGTAGTTTTATTTAAAACATTACAGAATATTTTCTATAATGTCCAACTTGTATTTAATGATGATAGATTTTAGCTAACATATGTACATTTTTATCTGGATAACAAGTTAAACAATTTCATTACATAAGCATTATAACACATCATATAACCGTTTTATTTCTTTGTCTTAATGCAAAATATGTATATATTTATATTTTACTATTTCATAGACTCCAGAAACAACAAGTGAGAAGTCAACAACTAAGAGTAATCAAAATGAAAAACATGTAGACTCTAGTAGCAACATGAGCTCACTCAATGAATCTTTATTTGAACTGATGAATCTTTTAAATTTAGATACTTTCAAAAGTAAGTCTATTTTTGCAACCCACTGTGTCACATTAGCTAAAATTGCTAATAGATATATTGTTTAATTGGAATAAATATATCTTAGATAATTTGAGAACAAATATTCAAAATGCGAAGTGCACTACGCTTGGGTGTCAATCTAGATACATTAAATATTTATGTACTTATTTCTAAATATCCACTGTGTAAAGATATATTTAGCTCAAAATATTGTAATGAACTAAAATTTTGAAATTTTAGTGCTGATAATTCATATAAAAATGTGTATGACCTTAGGAATCATTATTATTAATTTTTAGTGTACTTTAATAGAAGTATATTTTTAAAAAGACTTTCTTTTAGTTTTTTTCTCTTAGTTTTATTTATAACTTTTGAACAAGTTTTGAAAAAAGGAAATTTATTTTAAACATTATAAAATAACAAGTTAAATTTAGCATTTTGTAATTCAGAATTAATGGAAATCTCCAATATGTCCAAAATGAATCAAATGTTTGAGTTTCAGAAACTGGTAAGTATTTTGCCAAGTATTATTTCTTGATTTTTTTAGATTTTTGCACTCTATATAAATTATAATTAAACTATTTAAAAATTGTCTAAACTTAACATAAATAGTTAGCAATTTTCGATGTAAACATTTTTATTATTTTATGGAGTAAACAAATAATACGTAACACAATGCAATAACGTGTAAATGTTAGAGAATATAGTTTAAGGAATTTTATAAATATTATCAAAGTTTATTGCTTAAATATGCTTATTGAAAAGTATAATATGTATGCTGAACTATCATAGTTATTGGATATGTATACTTAAATGTCATAGTTATTGAATATGTAACCTGAATTTTCGTAGTTATTGACTATATATGTATGCTAAATTGTCATAGTTATTGAATGTGTATGCTAGACTGTCATAATTCTTGTCAATGTATCTTAGACAGTCATAGTTCTTGTCAATGTATCTTAAACAGTCATAGTTCTTGTCAATGTATCTTGAACAGTCATAGCTCTTTTCAATGTATCTTGGACAGTCATAGTTCTTGTCAATGTATCTTAGACAGTCATAGTTCTTGTCAATGTATCTTGAACAGTCATAGTTCTTGTCAATGTATCTTGAACAGTCGTAATTCTTGTCAATGTATCTTGAACAGTCATAATTCTTGTCAATGTATCTTGAACAGTCATAGCTCTTTTCAATGTATCTTGGACAGTCATAGTTCTTGTCAATGTATCTTAGACAGTCATAGTTCTTGTCAATGTATCTTGAACAGTCATAGTTCTTGTCAATGTATCTTAGACAGTCATAGTTCTTGTCAATGTATCTTGAACAGTCATAGTTCTTGTCAATGTATCTTGGACAGTCATAGTTCTTGTCAATGTATCTTGGACAGTCATAGTTCTTGTCGATGTATCTTAGACAGTCATAGTTCTTGTCAATGTATCTTGAACAGTCATAGTTCTTGTCAATGTATCTTGAACAGTCATAGTTCTTGTCAATGTATCTTGGACAGTCATAGTTCTTGTCAATGTATCTTGAACAGTCATAGTTCTTGTCAATGTATCTTGAACAGTCATAGTTCTTGTCAATGTATCTTAGACAGTCATAGTTCTTGTCAATGTATCTTAGACAGTCATAGTTCTTGTCAATGTATCTTGAACAGTCATAATTCTTGTCAATGTATCTTGGACAGTCATAGTTCTTGTCAATGTATCTTGGACAGTCATAGTTCTTGTCAATGTATCTTGAACAGTCATAGTTCTTGTCAATATATCTTGGACAGTCATAGTTCTTGTCAGTGTATCTTAGACAGTCATAGTTTTTGTCCATGTATCTTGGGCAGATATATTATTGGACATGTATCTTGGACAGTCATAGTTCTTGGCAATATATCTTAGACAGTCATGGTTCTAGTCATTGTATCTTGGACAGTCATATTTCTTGTCAACTGTCTCAAGGTCGAAGTGTCGCGGGGTCAAAATGGCGGGGTCTAATTGTCCGGGGTTGAATTGTCCGGTGCCGAAAAGTGATATTGGTTTGTTGGAGAGTTGTAGTTATTTGGTTGTATAGCAGTTTATGTTACAGGTTGGTAAAATATTTTAAATGAAATGTTTGTAAGACAGTTATAGTTCTATATTTAAATAGTTCTATAATCCGTTTTTTTTAAATTTTATCCTTTAAAAAATATCATGGGCAACTCTAACAAGTTGGGAGAAAACATCGCAATGGAGTTATCGTTTCAGTTAGACCTATATGACGAATGTGAATCCAGTAAGTTTCTATTTAACTCCATACAAAATAAATCTTTCTTATTATAATGTTATTGTTGTGTTACTGTTAGGTGAGGTTTTAGTTGTGACAAGGTGGTAAATCGGTTGTAGTACTCAGACCAACATACTGAGGACGGTAGACTGAACTACTGGCCTGTCCGATCAACTCCACCTGTCTCACTTTATGCCTCTATGGTCATTGTACTATCAGCCATCTTATGAATGAGCACATGGCACTAAAAAAACCGTTCTATTAGATATTTTAAGATCTAAGCGATTACAATCTTATCTATTCAGAGAATTTCACAAAATTAGATAAAAAGCAAGTCTGTCAAAGCTTTCACTCCCGACATGCAGAAATAGTTCCATTAGTCATAAACCACATACTTAAAAATCAAAATATGAAATAAAGCATGTTAGGCGATTTTTAGTTTCTTAAACAAAATTATGGGATGACCTGCTGACTTGCTCTATAATAATAAAACAGTAACTTTAGATTTTAAAATCAATTAAATTTATCTTAACTAATTACAGCCAGTGGTCAATGTAACTTATAAGATAAACTGGTAACATAAATATAAATATATATCAAGAAATAATATGATTGGATAATACTGACCAGAATAATATTTATGATAGGTGTTAAACCTCTAATTAGATAAGTTGAAAATGCCTCCTGTTGCAAAGCACAGAAAAATAAATTTAAAAGTGTGCGAGTTCTTGTTAAATTGTTGACATTAGAAACATGCCGATAGTGCAATGGCCATGGTGGCACCACGGGAGATATATCGGGAACTTGAGTCAAGACCTGAAAAATTTCCTTGGTCCTCACCGGGGATCGAACCAGGTACCTTCAGGTCGACAGTCGAGCGTTCTACCGCACGACCATCCGTCCCCTTTTGTGAGTAGCGCTCAGGACATGAAGCCCCCCTTTGCCCACCCATCACTACGCTCCTGGTTATAGTCAATCCCCATTAGAAAAGCGTTTTGGACTAACTAAAAACAAATTCGGATAATGTTTGATGATGATTTACAAGATGCGCGCTGGTAATGGGTTGATTAAAACGAATTATTATAAACAAAAAAAGCTAATAATAAACATTTTTGTACTGACATTGGCTAATATAAATTTGTTGTTTTTTTTCTCCGACACAAACACCGGGCCAGACTAAATTACGAAATCGATACCGTTTGAAAGTATTTCCACCGGCCGGTATCGATTCTCTGGTTAAAACCACATTGATACAGCCAGTAATGAAGCGTTGACGATTGTTGCAAGTATGCAGTGGCGTAGCGAGCTTAACTCGCACCCGGGGCACAATACCTTTCTTAGCGCCCCCCTCATTCAAAAACCATATAATATTATATGTAAAATATACCATTTTGCGCCCGTTAGTGAGTAGCGCCCGAGGTATTATGTCTCGCTACGCCACTGATAAATGGATTTTTGTGTGAATTTTTTGGTAACAATATGGCGATATATATTACAGTTATATGGCCAATGAACTGGACCACAATAGATTTCAAACAAATGTAAATGTAGAGATGAACCGTGGCAAGTTAATTATCATCAATATCTGAATTTCATAATGTTCAAGGGAATTAATTCATCGCACATTCCACGATGTATTTAAGCTGTGAGTGATGACAATGAAAACAGAATTTGTTCTTCTGAAGTAAACTTTTCAGTTTATGATTTTTGAAATGAAAGCGATAAAAATGTATAACAATAAAAGAAATGTTCATTTCATAATTTAACTGAATAGTGTCCCTTGAATTTTAGCGCTTATTTTATAATTATCTTTAACGTAGCATTAAAAAATCTTAATCATTAATATGCCTACAGCTTGAATTATATCCAACTCAAGATGCTGATTTTCAAAATTATCATAATCAGGTCTAATTCAAGTCATTTTTATTTGGTAGGGGTGATGAAACATTGTCAGTAGCAATTTTGTATTGATGCAGCACAAAAAGTATACAAGTCTAAAATTTCTGATGAGCACATTTAATGTTTTCTAAAAAGTGCATCCGATTATTTTTTCACTTTCATCGATGGAGTCATTTGGGTGGGGGGGGGGGGTTGGAATGGACACATCAACAGACATCTGTTGTTCAGAGCGAGGATTTTTATTTTGGCTTAAACAGGGATTTAACCGTGTACTATTAGCATGTGTATCGAGTCCACTATCGACTTCCATAGCAGCATCCAACTACGACTGAATGATAAACAAAAGTTTGGTTAGTCTAAATATCAGATAAACATAACATCTACAGCTATTGTTTCGTTTCTTACTCTGCTTATGAAAATATTTTAATGTATATATTGTTGTTTCAACATACTTAGTATGTAAAGTCCCTGTAATGAAAGCTATTAGATCAAGTAAACCACTGATGGGACTGTTATTATAGTGCCCTTCCTTTATCCACACCATAGTTGAAAGTGCAAAGGTCATGGAGGCACCACGGGAGATATAGCGTGAACTTTCAAAATTACTGAAATATCCATTGGTCCTAACCTGAGATCGATCCCGGGACCCTCAGAACAACATTCGTAAACTCTTTATCTCACTGTCAATGTCCCCTTGCGGGGTCCCTGCGGTCGTTGTCTATTGGTATGATCACCTACTGAGTTCTGGCCAGCATTTATATTTGTCACAGCCACGTGGTTAAACAGGACGCACAACACAACAAGAATTGAGTAAAGAAACTCGGAAGTAAATACGCTACAACACATATTTATTTACCTCAAACAGAATATACACAGTGGGCCTTAAAAAAGGCCGTAGCTTTACCAGCTACTACAAAACCCATACATATAACGAACATAATACACCACGACAGAATAGTTAGCTGGGGTGGGGTAGTTCTAAAGGAACTTAGGACTGTGGTGATCGAACACTTAAGTTCTGCCACACGGACAGCCTATCTTCCCCCACCCCGCTCGAGTAATAGCACGACTTCACTCAGTCACTCTCTGCCGCCGACTCCCTAATTCTAACTAAAAGTCCCGCGACGCGCATCGGATCTCCCCGCATGCGTGCCGAGACTTCCGCTTCACTGACCAATCGCAGTGACCGTGTACGTCACAACAATCACGCGTGATCAGTGGCGCCTTCAAGCATGGGGGATAAAGAGAAAAGAGCCCATCCCTCTCCCACTTGAATACAACAAGGGCACAGGTTATCTCCCCATATAGACATTCTCTTCCCAGGTGACAACGTGATAAGTGGGTACTAGACAGACCGACCACAGTGGGAAAAACCTGGGAAGACAAAAGTCTTTATGTCTATCCTATGTGATCATCTCATCTCACCCCTGAGTGATGCAGAAAGGCAGGTAGGGCTCGGACTTGATTTCATTCATTAAATCACAGAATGTGACACTCATGACCAACAAATCCCACTAAAAATCCTAAGTAACATTTTCTTGGGGTTTTTGTCTTTCTACATCCAGGAGCAAAAAGAGAATATAAATGTGACATCAAGGACCCATTGTTACTTTGTTTTCTTCATTGTCAAAGGCGCAGCCAAGATCTAGTGAGTATATATAGATAAACATACATATAATTATAAATATATATACAAGTTAAATGTCAAAGTAATGTATAAAGTCGTCCGACATTAAAGTTGGAGTAAGGCTTGTTATGTCTGTAGTTTAAAAAAAATGTTAAATGTGATTTTTAAATGTTTTACATGATTTTGATTATTTCTGAACAGACACATAAGTAAGAATATAAACGTTCTCTAATGTATTTCGGTTTACTGAACACAAAAATCTGGCAATGATGACAACAAGAAGTTGTTTTACCGAGTAATTTATTGCCGGCTATGTCTTCAAATCTAATCGATACCCAAATTATGATTTTGAAATATTTGGAAATCGTTAACCAACCTTAGAGAGAGGGGTTATATACTACCTTTAAACTTGTTGTACATGATTGTTAATAGATTTAGATATAAACAATTGGACTAACTCAACATTTTAATTTACCAAATGGTTGATTTTGTGTTTGCTGTTATTTTTGTACATAAATATTTTTTGTGTGTATTTTTTAGTGTTTGTATTGTTTAGTACTTTATAAGAGTGATAAGAAATTATTACGTCATTCCTCTATTTTTAATTAGTTATTTCCTGAACCAATCAGAAATTTTTTTTTTTAAATCTTCATTTCAAGAAGACAATACTTAGTAATCAAATACATGGTGTGTTATTTTTTAGAACCATTGCTGGGTGCTTTGTCTCGTATGGCTGACAAGAATAAACTACCTGTGAATCTTTTAGAAACAATTGATGGAAATTTTAATTTTGTAAGTAAATATTAAATAGCACATACACACGCATATATAAACAACAGTGATATATTTTGTTGTGTTTTCATACGTCCTTTCTGTGGGTTTATAGACTAGGTGGCAACCATCTCCTCTCCAAGGCAGCGTCGAATATTTTTTGGCATTATCAGGGATTGAACCCAGTATCCTCTCCATGTGTATGTTCTGTTTGACTAGTTCTATTTAATGTTGATTATAACGAATTCAAAGGGACTGAATCAACGCAACGAAAGTTCCACAGTAAAATGAAACGTTAATTATTAAATACTTGTAAAGCCCAACATAATACAGAACATGATAGGAGAAGAAGGTTTACGTTAGATTTCTTGTTATTTCATATCAAGTCTAAAGCGAAACTTCCAACATTCTTGTTCAGAGGAGTTCAGAGGAGTTCGTTTCCTTCGGAACATCAAAGCTCCACTCCCTTTATATCCTTTCTCTTGGTAACAGCCTAAAATTAACATCCACGTATCAACGCGCTTTTCTCAACCGATGGTACGCGTACCCTAAGGAGTACGGGAACATTTATACAGGAGTACGATGTGACAAATAATTATCGTTGAATATAAACAATACTTTGAAGAAGGTCGCCAGTTTGATGCTCGACTCATCACCAAACCACGTGACCGAGTATCGCATTAGAAAGGTGAGCACATTCCTTTATAGAAATAAGTACATTTGTACACGAACTTTAGTGTGAGGGATTTCAGAGGGATACCTGCGGACATGTTTAGCCTCATTGGGAGACAGTCGCGATAAAGATTGAGACCTGCTGGTATAAACCACTACCTCGCGTGAACAAAAATGCGTCACCGGGCGACCTAGTAGGGTGGCGTCATCAGTTTATTCACTCCACATTATTCTCCGCTTGAATAAGAATGACGCAATCATGCGAAAGGATACGAAAGTAGTACCTCGAGATACGAATTTAATTCGTTCCATAACGTTGTTTGTACGTCAGTTCGCTCATGTATTAAATCAATGTACTCAATTGAAATTAATTGAGATGGCATTAATTCATTCCAGCACTTAAAATGCCATCTCACTTGTTTTTGTTACGTGTTTTAAATAAGAAAAATTGTATTTATAAATTAAAAATGTTGTATAAAAATATTATAAAAGAGAAATGTAAATAAATAAACTGTTTTTATTAAGTGTAAATACTTGGAAATTATCAAACATACAAATGATGCTGGCGGAGGTTAGGGTTTGATACTTCGACGGCGAGTCAAACAAACACACTGACTGAGGCGAGTCAAACAAACACACTGACTGAGGCGAGTCAAACAAACACACTGACTGAGGCGAGTCAAACAAACACACTGACTGAGGCGAGTCAAACAAACACACTAACTGAGGCGAGTCAAACAAACACACTAACTGAGGCGAGGGAAAATACTAGACACTCAAGGCGCAGTAAACCGAATGGTGTGCAGTAGAGTGTTTTCAAAGGATAATGGTGAAAAAAAAAAAACGTTTAATTCACTTTCGCATACCCCCCAGAAATGTGAGGTTTCGGGTCAGTAATACGTAAGTCAAATTATAGGAAAAAATATTGAGTCTTAGTGACTGCTCATTAGCATCAAACTTTTAAGTTTTTTTTTTTTTTGCAAAAGGGTCATTCCATGTCAACTCAACCAGTTTTTTGACAATTGCTCACCCGACCCTCTCAGATCTTTTTGAAGTTTTCAGGGCTTGTTGTACATTCAAAGTTGAGTGATTCCTGAAAAATTCAGACCATGTGGTCAAAAACTTTGTGAGATATTATTTTTTAAAGTTTTAATGGTAGTCGCGAGTTCGCGTGACATTTACATTTTCGCGATATTTGAACAGGAGTATTTCAAAAACTAAAAGAGGTATCAGACTGAAATGTTCAGTATTTACGTATTGTTTTATTCTGAGTTGAATGATGTATTTATCTCAAGTGTAGCTTGCACAAAGAATGCCCTAAAAAATTCCAAACATTGCACTTCAGACAGTTTTCATCAATATTTGACCCAGTATAGCCAAGAACCTATAAGACATGAAATGATGTTTGTTATACAATTAGTAAGTAACATATATGTGTTTATTATTTTGATAGAGAATTTCTGTTTATCAAAGAATAGTGTACTCATGGTGGGCCCTTTTTAGCATTATGGTCGTCCATTTTTGCACGCATTTCGACCCCCAGATGACCACGTGGACAATAATTCACACTTTTTATATTTTGCAAACTTATTAACCTTGGCAAGTACTAGCTATTATGAAAATTTCATGTTGGTGTCTTGACGCCTTCCTGGTGAAAAATCTGCATGAAATTGCATGATTTCTACACTATCGTAGACCATAGTAATTTTGAATGTCTGAACTGACATCCTTGATGAACTGGGTTTTCTTATTGTGAATCTCATTTTTTTTACTTGGCACATGTATTCTGATTTGTTTCTAAGTGAATACTTTTAAATGAATTTTTTGTGTAATATTTGTTTGCAAAAACATCATGAATGTAATCTGATAAACTCTTCCTCTGAAATGACACAACTGAATTGGGATCAACCCTCCTCGCATCATGTTGAAGCTTCGGCTTCTGTAATGCCATAACCATGGCCTCCTTTTCGCCATCTGAAGCACTGTCAGAAAAGAAAGACAGACCGATCAAGTCTTCAGACACATACCACAAGTGCCCTCTCATTTTCTTCAGCGCAATGTCTGCTATTTGTTTGTCAACCCCAGTATATGATTCCAAACTCTGCAGTAAGCACAGATCATTCAACGTGCATCACAGCTGCTGGTGGCACTAAACCATGCTTTCACGTAAATAGTAACGGTGACCAAGAATATACGCCGGAGATCCTGCAGCTTTTCTGCTGTGAGGTTGAGTTGCTCACGAAACAGGTACATTTTCAGGCAATAAATTCCTTTAGCCATCCAGCGGGAACGATGATAGGCACCTGGCGGACTGAAATGATCTGATGATTCACCAACGTCACCATCATCTTTACTGCCGCTTAACATGAGTATTGTCAAGTTAAGAAACTCAAGATAGTTTCGGTTGAGTTTTCTGACATGTGTGAAGGAAGTCGATAATGTCTGCTTTTCTCTCATAAAGCCAAGCTTTCTCACTGTTTGTCAACTCAGAGCTGGATGTAGAGACATCAATAGCAGCAAATCGTGATGTATCAAGGGTCGGTAACGTTTCATTGAAACATTTGAACAGTGAAATGTGTGGTCCAGATGATTTAAACAACTTGTCAAACACTGCTGCTGATATTATTTCAAAGATGTGATGACGGCATGCTAGAAATAGAAGGCGTTAGTCTTACATCCGCTGAATAACTGTTATGGCGCCAGTATGAACTCCTGTGTTGTATCAAAACAAAGACCAGCCAGCCATTCTGGGACACCTTTCAACTCATGTAGTATCTGAACCACAGCTTTACCCATCAATTCGCCAGTTGATCTTGGAAGTTGTAGAATTGTCAAAAGCTCTTCAACCTTCACTCAAGACACAACTATTGGCATTCGATCTACTAGCTCGTCTGATTGGCCACCAACATCTGGTAGTAATTTTACATCAAAATGAGCAACTAATGGTGTGCTTGGCACAAACATCTCCTTCTGGTTTACTGTGACTAATTGGCGATCATTTTTTCTAGCTCTATATATTGTACTTGTTGACAGTGATACCATTGTTGATTCATCAGCTGGGAAAATTCAACTTTCTATCATCTGCCTATCACTTCGACAGCCTTTGTTCTTGCCAAACTTAACATATCTCTCGTACAATGCTTTCAGCTTGACAACAGCATTGGGTTTCTGTGTCGTTGGGATGTGCGCTATAAACCATATAGCAAAAACTTCATCGATCACGTCTGAGCAGCTTTCAGAGAGAGTAAGCTTCTGACTCTTCAAGTAATAAAGCAAACGACGCAGAGTGAGCCCCATAGTTGGTAGGCTGTTAGAACAAGTGACTAAATCAAGAGATGCTTATTATTAATTATTACAATTGAACTCTAAATCTGAAATCTGAAAGAAAAAGAACGCACAGCAGTGTACATTGCAGAATGAATAATGAGGAATTAACAATTTAAATTTCAATAATAGTATACTACAAAGACAATTAAAAAAATCCACTCAAAAATTGCATCATATAGGCTTACGAATGTGCCAAAGAAGGAGACCCTTTGAGCAGTCTGTTAATGTCAATCTTTTTAACTGAAATTTTTACTGGTTACCTAATACGTCAATCCTCATCTATTAATGCCCGATGCGGTTAAATTTGAAAAAAAATAATTTTGAAACACTCTAGTGTGCAGCCAGTCGACCAGCTCGTTTCTCAAATTTTTCTCGTATTTCTAATCAAATAATCACTCGCTGGACGGCTCGTATCTCGAAAATGTCATATGTTAGGGCACACCGTGTGTCTAGGTACCACAGTTCTGGCAGAACGTGAAATAAACATGAAAATGTTTACTGTATAAATAATATAAAGATAATCATCTTTTGTTTCATAAAACCAACTGTGTCCATGACATCCTCATGCATAAACGAAAAAATTCAGTAATTACAATATTACATAACATTACTTGCAATAGCCTCTGGCATTCATTTGCCTTTGGGATCATTTTCCTGTTGTTTTGTTATTTCTTTTAAATAATGTTTTCTCTCGGTTGGTATTTAGGTAGCTCGACAGAGCCCAAAATCGTCACCGGGGGACTGACTAGGGGGTCAGGAGCAGGTTTGAGGAGCGCCATTTATTTTCCGGCTCGGTTCCGGCTCCCAAAAATTTGACGGCTCCAGCTCGGCTCAGGCTCCCTATTAAGGGAGTAGGCCTATCACAAGAGACACATTTTTTTCAATTGTGCCACGCAAACATGCCTGCCGATGATAAAAAGTTATGCAATTTTGTCGCGTTCACCCCCATCGTCAGGAATTTGAAAAATTAACACATAGTCGGTTTTACTAAAAATAAACCATTTCAGTTCATCCAGAATCATATCATTATTTTCGACCGAGGGTTCACTAGTCGCCATTTTCATAAGTAATAAAAAGTTATTTCAATGATCCAATAAGCAATTAGTAAAATGATACATTATTTAAAATATTTTAAAGACTTCAGTATTTATATTTATTATTTATAAATTCGAAGTGACTATTCGGACCCGTGGCACTTAGCTTAGCTATATATAAACTTTATTACTGTTTTTTTTTTAATTATGATAATTGTTTGAATGGTATGATGTAATCGTTACTCGGTGGCTAGGGTTCCGACTAAGCGCGACAATTGCAATTACTTGTGTTCGGGTCCGCCCATAGATATATGTCAAATATATGATTCCGTCTAAGCCAACATAGTCGGATTAAACAATTTCATTCAAATAACAAACATAAAAAAATATGTTCGCTAAAGCAGTATCTTTACCCCCAGAACCCCTTTAAATTAACGAAATTCGTCTCTCTAACATTCGATAAGTTGTCTACGTCTTGACGGAACGCGTATAATCGTATATAATATTTTTTACGAGATATCTATGGACGGCAGGGCTCGATTTACCACCTGCCATCCCCGGCTCTGCTTTAGTTTATAAATCCCAGCTGGCGCTGAAATCATAGATATTTATCCCTGGCTCGGCAGAATTTTTTTTCATCCCCGGGACAGGTTCTTTCTTAAATCGAGCACTGATGGAGGGACCCGAAAATAAACAATTGTGATTGCCGCACATGCGCACATATATAGACTGAACTCGAAAAAAAATAATACCGAGTCCGTTTAGTCGGAACCTTAGCCACTGCGTAACGATTAAATCTTAAAATTTAAACAATTATCATAAAATAAACAAAACACAATAATAAAGTTTATATATAACTAAGCTAAGTACATATTTGCCACGGGTCCGAATAACAATCGGACTTTATTGGGACTCAGGTCCGAATAGCCACAGCCTTATAAATTTATCTACTTTATTTCAGCTATTCTGTTTATAATAGAATTGTTAAATACAGAAAGTGACCATTTTGTTTTTAGTCTATTACAAATTCGCGGTCAAATAATATACGAAATGACGCGTTCTATTTGTCGTCGTAGTAAAAATGTATTTTTTAATGATTGATACAATTATTCTATGAATAACAATGTTTAAACTTTATATCTAACAAAAAAACATGCCATAAAAAAATTTCGGCGGTTAAACAAGATTTAAAACGAACACAAAACGATCCCCATTAAAGATTTCTTGTGGTGATGTGCGTGCACGCTATCATTTAAATGATGTAACTGTTGTGGCGTTCGTAAAACATGACAACATTTCAAATTGTAGGAGGCAAACAATCAAACAAATTAGCAATTTTAAAGCTTTAAAAAAAAATCTGCTATAAAAAAATTGGGAGCCGGAGCCTCCAGATTTTTCGGCTCTGACTCCGGCTCCGGCTCCAGCAAAAAGTAACGGCTCCACGGCTCCGCTCCGCAAGCCTGGTCCGGAGCCAACACAATGGCTTCATTTCTTTATTCAATTCATTAACTTTAGGGAGATACGTTCCACCACATTGCCGAATTGTAAAAATTGCGTAAGAAATGTGAAATTGAACAAAAAATAATGTGCAGAAATTTTAAAGCAGTCTTTTACTGTCACTCCTGTGTGATGATCGTCATATTTATATTCTAGTTTGTACTGACTAAAATATACATCTTTAAAGAAAGGTTTTTTTTGAATAGCTCAATTCCTTAACAAAACACTCCTATTATTGTTTATTCAATAAGTAATAAAGATGCGATTTTAAAAATTTTTTTGAAGTGCTGCAGATATTTATAGATAGAGATTTTGTTTTTGTTAGCTGTGTGGTCTCCATGGTGACGATGGATGACATATCTCATAATACAAGTGGATATAAATACATAAATATGTTAAGGGAACATGTTTTTCATGACATCTTAATCATAGAAACGAATGTTACATTATCTTCTAATATCTAGTTTGAATCGTTATTTTTTTAAGAATGATAAAACTAAGATTTATTATGATATATTGTTACAGGTCTACGTCATTATCTTCTCTTTTAAGTTCATAACTAGGTGACAATAGTCTTGTTTATTTAATACATTACAGGAGGAAGAATTTACAAGAATAAAATCTTTCCTGAAACAACTATTGCAAGTCAACAGTGACAACAATGAAGGTATCATATCAAATCAATCAAATGTATTTAGTAATTACTTGTATTATCTATTAGGGTGAGTCATAACTTTTTTTTCAGTTGCATATCTGAGACATGTGTAGAAAGATGCCCCATAGCATCCAGATGAAGGGTTAGAAAACAATTTTCCAAACAAACTATGTCTACCACCTGCAACATTAAAGTTTATAATCCTATAGTAACAAGAAAAAGACAACACAATGTAAAATCATGCAATAGTTCTCACTTCACAAGAAACTGGATTTTGATACAACAGAAGGTAAATGATCCCTGGATCTTTTACATTGCAACACCATTCCATGACGTGCGGTATGTCCAATAACTATAGAATTGGTTGCTGATACGTCTCGCACAACTCGTTCAACGGGCTGAGAATGACATAGTATGCCACGCATGGGCGTCGCTAGGAATTTTTCCGGGGGGGGGGGGTGGCAAAAACTTTCCAGGGGGGGGGGGCAAATAACAACTTTATGACATTTTTTTTAAATGTAAGGGGGGGGAGCAAATGCCCCCCCTCTTATATGACATTTTTTCAAAATGTAGAGGAATACGCCCATGATGCCATGTACTGACGAAGCAGAGAAGTTGTCTAGGTCGTCTTTGGAAACCATTGATAGGAGTGGTGGTGGGGTCACTGTTGTTGTATCCTGAGAAATCATATCCATGTAGGACGATGCAGATGGATTCAAATTGATCGACTGTTTATCAAAAAGTCGAATGTTATTCTGGGAATGTATTTGTGCATGAATTATCTTCCCATGTGCGATTTTTCTAACAGATTGATTTTCATTAAGAATACCGGCAAGAAGGATGTTCTCAGGGTGGGCGAAGTAAGCATTGTTCTGTAAAAATGGCTTCACGATTGCCCAATCATCAGGACCCAGTTCAAAACATAGTTTCATAAGATGGAAAAAATTCTGAGCACCATTGTAACATTCTAAATGAAGCTTTATAAAACCATGAAGGTGCATAAACGTTTACAATGAATCTGACAATTCTGTATAAAGACGACGAACACTTTTGGATGAAGACATATATAATCGTAGGATTCGGTTAGCCGTTGTTAACCATCTTGCATGGTTAAGATATCCTGGCATATAATTTTGAAGAAATTGTTTGTTTTCAGTTCAATTGATTCCTTTCTGAACTGCTAAGCAACGTCGAAGTAGATAACTTTGATCAGTACTAAGATATTTCTTCACGTCATCGGCAATGTCAACAACTTTTCCTTGGACTGTTTTGAAATTCGTGAGATGTAAATCTTTGGGATCAAAGTCTAAGGAACTCATGATTTTACCGGTTGACGTACTTGGACCTGTTGTGCGTCCGCCGTCAACCACAGAAATGTATTTCCGTAGAGGAAGTTCATTTGTATGCAATAAATAAATGAGCCGCTGCAGTGGTCTTCCAACATGTCGTTCTACCTCTGGAATCACTCCATTCGTCTTACCAGTGTATGGACAGTACCATCACAAACTATTGCTGACAAGGTTTCCATGGATTCGGTGTGTGTGGTAACTGACAGAAGTTCTTTGGCAATATCACTTGATTTGCTACTGTCCGGCACAACATGATCTACGTACTGTCCACCAGGATAGGAGACTACGACATACTGTTGTTCTTTAATAGATCTCCTGTTACATCCTGTACCTGTCCTAACCACTGTTACATCCTGCTTGCCATCAAATCCCATACATTTAAATTGTCTTACATCATCCGAATGTCTGTTTATTCCTTTCTGTCTCCAAACTTTTCTCTGTCTGCGAAGTTTTGCTGGATCTACGCATGATTCTACAGCCAGAAGATTTAGATCTTTCAACAAAGAGTTGACATTTAGGCAGGCATCTATGTTACTAACTTACACCTGTCCAGAGATCTGCACAATTCAGGATATTGTAAAGTATTTCGTACTGCTTTCATTTCCTCGTCACTGCTTGACATTATATCATCTTTATCATCAGTACGTACAACATCATCATTATCATTATCATCGTAGTCATCGTGCATGCCGCTTACATCAGAAGAAACACAACGACACAAATTTAATTCATTATCCATCTCCACATCGTTCATGGTCTCTGTGCATTTCTGTCTCTTACTTCTGTCAACTTTCTTCTGTAACTTCATTTTCATTTCTTTGTCAATTTTCCCTATATACATTTTCCGTATTATTTTTTGATCTGCCCAAAAATTCCATTCTAGCCCTGGTATTTTCATTGGCAAAGGACAAGTACATGCCGATCTTTCTCGTGCACCAGAATCAAAACACTTACAACAAAATATATCAAATACACTTTGCAAACTTTGAAAGGTTTCTTCAAAAGTTGTTGACGATTTTTTTGAGGTAGAGTATTTGTTGAGTTCCTTTACTTTTGCAACAAGCCTCTCAACACGCTTCACTATACTATTGATTTCAATAGTAGGTATACCATCAATATCGTAGATATCCTTCACTTCTATGCCAATTAATGAAGATCTTCCACGCACCGAGGAACATTCTCCGAATTTCAGCTGATAATCATACGCACGAAAAACGTCAGCAGAAGTGGGCAACTGACCTTTAGGCATTAGCTGTGGGCTACCAAATATCGAATATTCAGTTGAACTCCTTGTGGTCATGTTCAATGTTCAAATATATGTTGCTGTTCAAATACAATCCTGTCGTACACTTATCGATGAATAAGTCAAGATATAAATCTAAATTAGAAACTTTACAATATATTCCAATTATTGTTGACTTCAAATTCACTGTTGTTGAATGATAGATCCGAGACACACCAAATTGCAAAGTTTAAAAATCAGTAGGTCACAATTTTAAGTATAATAAGGAAATATACAAAATAGGCGTTTTTACTACACAGTCACAGTAGGGTAAGACAAAACTAAAAGTTTCAGCATGTAGACGACTTCAGAAATTCCTTTGCAAATTACTTATTGAATACTTAGTACATTATGCAACTTTTCCATGATGTCTCAAGAAAAAAAAATATGACTCACCCTATTATCTATATAAATAATATCGATTTGGCTTCTGCGTTAAATTGAAAGTAAAGAATTAATACAACAGTATACCAGTTTAAATTACAATCATGAACAATTCGGATCTGCCCGAAACAAAAAATTACCTAGCCTAACGATCAAGCCTAAAGGGAAATAACTCTATGCAAAGGTTTTGCAGGGTACAACTAGTAATACTATTATAATTATCGTTTTTATTGCAACAATACTCTCTATATTTCTGTTCATTTTAATCCTACTTTGAAGATACTATTAGGCCTAGCTACAATTGAAATACAACGCACGGCGCTTTACAATTTAAAACTAAAACATAAAAATTTTCTTAGATATATAATTATATGAGTGTTCTGAAACAATGGAATATTCACACTATAATTTTTTAGTATAACTAATTTTGATAAAATCAAATACTTGGCCTCCGTGTTCAAATCCCATTGTATCATTTTATCATTAAGGAAAGTTTTTGAGCTTATAATTATAAAAGGTGGGCTTATTTCACCAATTTTAATATTTGTGTTCTATTTAAATCTATAAAATTAGTAAGGGTAAAAAGGTATTCAAAATAAATGTTAAATATGTTATTCATAATAAAATGTAATATTTCTCACAGATGTTTCTGATAACGAATATGTCAACATAAGACAGATGTTCTCAGAATCACCATTCAAATTGATTCTCAATCTGTGTGGGTATATAAAATATAAATATTATAATACTATTACAATTAAATAAAATGTTGTATCTATGTTGTATTAAATGGTTTAGAGAAATCATATTTGTAGTTATTATTATAGCCATTTGAAAGTCAATTGTTTACAATTTAAATGAAAAAAAAATGTAATATGTAATAATCAGATATTGGATTTAACCTGGAGATTTATTAATTATCTGGCCACTTAGTAGCGGAAGTAAAAATAGAAGTTTAGAGCAGACGAGAATTATTAGAGGATAGATTTTTGGTAGAGACAGACAGACGGACTTGATTCTTCATCTCACATCATTTTTGTACTATGTATGTATTCCATAAATAAGAATGAATAAATAAACATATATATATATTTATACAACCAAGTCTACTCAGTGATTTATACATGTGATTCGTCTCATACATGTGGATACTCAATAATTTAATATACACCCAAGTAAGTCAACAAGAATAACTCCGAAGAGACACAATTAATATAATATACCAGTTATATAATATACAAGCTACCAAGAAACAGAAGTACCACAAAAATAATATATTATCTACTAATCTACAAACTTAGCTATGACATAATATACAAACATCATACAGTGTGATATCACGTTGACATGATGACTTTGATAGATATATTATAGTAGAAAAATAAATAAAAAAAACTCATTTAGGTTGCTACAAAATTTCCACGACTTTCCACTTTTTCTATCAAATATTTTGACATTAGAAGTCAAGCTGAAGTGGGCGGCTGCCATACTCCACCCCTTTCTAAGAAGCTCGTCCTTCGTAACACCAAAAAAAAGTTTAATTAGTTTCTTATTTCAAGTACACGCACCGATCTTCCTATCTTGCTTTTCTATAGATATTTACTAGTTTTAAAAAAAAAGTTATGGGCGAGTTTCAATTATCAGATGAGGTGGGGGAGGTGTGAAAGGAACCCTACCTTTTACCGGACATTACAGTGCATCATATGAGAATGTGCAAGTGGTAAATTTGACAATTTTTGTACAGGGCCCTCAAATATACATTTGTCCAAGTCAAAAAACGTTGTGTAGGTTGCCGCTTGTAAATTTTGGGTCCTAATAATGTTTAACAACAGATGAATTTCTAGTCATCTCCAATTGTTTAGTAATGTTAGAATTTAAATAAATGACAAAACTAGTCCCAACAATGGCTTCTCTTGATTCTTATCAGCTGTAACTGTCAACATCTAAAAACAGCATTTGAGGATTATTGATTTTTTAAACACAAAGCAATGCATTTAACACTGTGTCGTGGTTGATTGACACAAGGGCTGTTTTTTACTGCTAATTAATCGTGAGAAAAACTGCAAATGTTTCCCCTGTGTCACGGCCTAGTGATTGTCCCCTGGGTGACGGCCTAGTGATTGTCCCCTGGGTGACGGCCTAATAGTTACGTCACAGGCGTTACATTGTAAATAAGATAGATCGATCAATAGACTCACATTTAGATATAATTTAAATATAGATAAATAGACCTAGACGGATCATATTTATGTTATGAAATTTAGACAGATACTTCGAAATAGGTTTTCTAATCGAAATAGCTTTTCTTAGTTGTAATTTAGAACTAAAAGAAGGATTAATCACATATTTTTAACTGATTTCACTTCTCGCTTGTTTGTCAGCATCTCTGGTTGAACCCGAGTTTGTGAAATATTTTCGCAGAAAAGAAATCTACCCCAGGAATTGTATATTGTTTCTAAAAAAAATGGTGAGTATATTATGTGACAAATGGATGATATTTGTGGATATTATTTGTATACAAATAAAAGACTATATTTCTTTTTGTAATCTTATCTCAAGTTTATTATAAACTGTTGTATGACATCGGTTTTTGAAGTAAACCTTACATTCCTTGAACATTTTTAGAAACAGTTAAAAAGTCGGAACACACAGATTCAATGTTTAAACCAAACTGTTTGTCTCCATTGTGGTACTATTAAATTGTGTGTGCCCATTGTGGTACTATAAAACTGTGTGTGTCATTGTGGTACTATCAAACTGTGTGTGTCCATTGTGGTACTATCAAACTGTGTGTGTCCATTGTGGTACTATCAAACTGTGTGTGTCCATTGTGGTACTATCAAACTGTGTGTGTCCATAGTTCTACTATCAAACAGTGTGTCCATTGTGGTACAATCAAACTGTGTGTGTCCATTGTGGTACTATCAAACTGTGTCTGTCCATTGTGGTACTAACAAACTGTGTGTGTCCATTGTGGTACTATTAAACTGTGTGTGTGTCCATTGTGGTACTATTTAACTGTGTGTGTGTCCGTTGTGGTACTATCAAACTGTGTGTGTGTCCATTGTGGTACCATCAAACTGTGTGTGTCCATTGTGGTACTATCAAACTGTGTGTGTTCATTGTGGTACTATCAAACTGTGTGTGTCCATTGTGGTACTATCAAACTGTGTGTGTCCTTTGTGGTACTATCAAACTGTGTGTGTGTCCATTGTGGTACTATCAAACTGTGTGTGTCCATTCTGCCTTTTGTATTAGGGAATTCATGCTCAGCCTTTTCCTTTCCACCCAGCTATCAAGTATCTCACACACACCACCTAATTTGCATGTGAGAACTCATTCCCCGCAGTGTTCTGACTTTCAAACCCACACACAGGAATTTATTGTCTGCCACTATCATTGTTTTTCCGGCGTGCATTCGCTGCGGATAAAATAAAAATAATTTGTTTAATTCACAATATTGCTGCGTCCAAAATGTTTTCCTACAAAATAGTTGGCATGTCATTTTACAGCTTAGTCCCAAAAATTTTTAAACAATTGTCTTGAAACAATCGTTTTTAAGAAATTTTATGTTTTTAAGACTAAAAGTAAGAATTCCGACAATGAGGTCGATGAGAGTAGCACTGACGTTTTTTTTATGCAGTACAAAAAAATTTATGGAGTCGCACACTAACCAATGTATGAATTTTTTTAGAGAACAAAAGTAGTTGGATAAAAGAAACTAACTGGGTCATTAGGATAATTGAAGAACGGTATTTACCCACCCATTATATATACAGTCGATTCCGCTTTATTTGGGATACATCGGGACCGGGGCTATTTGTCCCAATTAAGCGGCTGTCTCAATTAAAAATACAAATTTACTATTAGCTTCTTGGTTTGGTTTCTTTGAGATTTGTCCCAAATAAGCGGCTGTCCCAACTAAGCGGTCTCCCAATTAAGCGGAATCCACTGTATATATATATTGATTGGACACACACAGATTGGATAGCACACACACACACAGACAGATAGTTAGATAGTTAGATAGATAGTTAGATAGATAGATATATAAATAGATAGATAGATAGATAGATAGATAGATAGATAGATAGATAGATAGATAGATAGATAGATAGATAGATAGATAGATAGATAGATAGATAGATAGATAGATAGATAGATAGATAGATAGATAGATCATTCTTAGACTTAAAGAAAATCTACTTTTTATTCAAAAGTTCACCAGCTTCGATGCTATACTGACTTCAGTGAATGATCAGTTCGGTAAGTTAACAATTTTACTGATAATAACATTTTTCAACATAATTGTTATTTACATCTTTCATTCCAATAATACTATATATTGAAAACAATTTATCCATAAAATAATGATAGCTTCTGATCGATCCAGACTAGTCAAGTATTTACTATATAAGTGACTTTTTGCATGCAATAAACTATTGAAAATTAACTTGAAAATCATACATTTCAATAGATAGTCATTTTTCAGTTGATATTTGAAAAAAAAAATCTCTTTAGGCCGTTTGCTGAAATTACAGTACATCAATTAATTTATGTCTTTATATGTTGTTTCTAAGCAAGCCTTCATTGCTGCAATAGTGATGGTTGACTTAGGATTTGATAAATCGTGGCTATGTTTGTCTATCAACTTCACAAAGAATGCTTCTGTTCCTCATAAATGAATTTTGTACCCTCGAGTCAAGGCCAATGCAAACTTAGCTGCGTCATCGACGAGTCTCGGATGTCTCAATTTACATCGACGAGTCTCGGATGTCTCAATTTACATCCACGAGTCTCGGATGTCTCAATTTACATCTACAAACAATGTAGATGTTTCCATTAGCCATGCTGCCAATTATGTTGTTTTACAAAGTCATTCAGCTGCTTAGTAGGTAGTGTTAACTGATGGATAATGTTTTGTTATTTTGTCAAGTGCTACAAGCCTGCAACCATTGGTTTATTTTATCAGCTCAATGGCTGTTAGTCAAAGTGTTGAGCGGAACTTTATTTTACTTGTGCATTCAATAAAAATAATGACGCAAATTTGTGAAGCTGATGAGATGATGACGCGACTCGGTGGCGTTATAAAACTATGACGTGGCTTTGGTTGGCTCTGGTTCCTTTTTTTCTATAATTTATCATCAAAGATATAAATAAAATATATTAAATTCATTGAATTAAAAAATATTCAGCACGATGCGCGGCTCTAAGTACACTGTCTCCCCCCCCCCCCTTCCGGTGACCTCTGGGCAGCCATGTTAAACTAGATTTTTAAAATTCATTTTCCATTTCTCTCTAGTCTATAAATTATAAGCCCTTGAATTGATGCATTGTTATATATATAACAGGACATATTAATACAAAATTAATGCACACTTTTAAAGATGCTGCCATGCAAGACTTAAAACGATGTACAGAAAGTAAACATTTTCATGGATTAAAAGGTAAATAATATGTTTCATAAATATTTCAACGATATAAAGCAGAACTGGCTCATCACTGATTGAGAATGCTCATGTGTTATAGCTCATTTGTTATTGCTCATTTGTTAAAGCTCATTTTTTATAGCTCATTTGTTATTGCTCATATGTTATAGCTCATTTGTTATAGCTCATTTGCTATTGCTCATTTGTTATTGCTCATTTGTTATTGCTCATTTGTTATTGCTCATTTGTTATTGCTCATTTGCTATTGCTCATTTGTTATTGCTCATTCGTTATACTTCATGATCATAGTTTATTTTTTATAGCTGATTCGTAAAAAGTAAAGCAGGTTTCATTTCAATAGTCAACCCGTAACGATAATAAAGGTCGTGTAATAATCAAATGTTTACCTAATGTTAACTGGAGTATCTATATTAAACTGAAGCTAAGTATCAAGGGATATAATACAATATTGAAAAATATCTTAGTGCCTATACAAATCATTAACAATACAGATATTGGTTTTGAAAAATAGCTCAAAGACGAACAATACGCATCTAAACAGGCCTGGTTTAACAACTAGGCAGGACTAGGCGGCCGCCTAATGCGGCAAAAATTCTTGGACAGGGGCCGTGCTAGTAAAAGACATAAAAGTAGAAATATTTAAAAAATTAACGTTCTTTAGTAATAAATGGATTGAATAATATTTTAGTGCTAAGTATTTATTAATATTGAAATTCTTGAAATTCTTTAAAATGCTATAGATTAGTCTTTGAGATACGTTGTGTCCTATTCATACGGTACTACCCCTTGATGAATAGAATTGTATCGCATGAATTGGATCATTAATTTACTTACGTTACAAAAGCAAATACCGCTCTATCCGGTGACCTCATTTGGAAATAAAAAAACTTGCGTCTGTGTCAATAGATTCAATATAACGTAATATTGAAAAAAATTATATTAAATAACTGAAAACTAATTGTCGTAGGTTACTCGACTGCCAACTTATACTGTAGGTAAGATATTTACTTTTCTTATGTAAATACTATACAACAGCGTTATATGTAAAAATAATTTGATTGGGGGCGAAATTTGACAAGCAAAGTAACTGCTGTCTGTAATCTTCGCAGGCTTGCGCAGCCGCCATATTTTTTCCCGGCTCCGGCTCCCACAAATTTGACTGCTCCGGCTCGGCTCCGGCTCGGCTCCGGCTCACTATTAAGATAGTATAACACGAGACAAATTTTTTTGTAATTGCGCCACTCAAACATGCCGCTGATAAAAAGTTATGCAAATTTTGTCCATAGTCAGGAACTTGAAAAATATACGCATTGTCGGTTTTACTAAAAACAAACCATTTCAGTGCATCCAGAAACATATCATTATTTTCGACCGAGGTTTCACTAGTCGCCATTTTCATAAGTAATAAAAAAGTTATTTCAATGTTTAAATTAGCAAATAGTAAAATGATACATTATTTAAAATATTTTAAAGACTTCAGTATTTATATTTATTATTTATAAATTCGAAGTGACTATTCGGACCCGGGTACCAATAAACTCCGATTTTTATTCGGACCCCGTCCCAATAAAATCTGAATGTTATTCGGACCCACAGCCTTATAAATTTATCTACTCTATTTCAGCTATTCTGTTTATAATAAAATTGTTAAATACAGAAAGCGAAAATTTTGTTTTTAGTCTATTACAAATTCGCAGTCAAATAATATACAAAACGACGCGTTCTATTTGTCGTCGTAGTAAAAATTTATTTTAAATGATTGATACAATTATTCTATGAAATAAAACTGTTTTAACTTTATATATAACAAAATAACATGCCATTAAAAAAATTTCGGAGGGTAAACAAGATTTAAAACGAATATAAAACGATTCCCCGTTAAAGATTTCTTGTGGTGATGTGTGTGTTACTGTTGTGGCGTTCGTAAAACATGACAACATTTCAAATTGTAGGAGGCAAACAATCAAACAAATTTGGAATTTTAAAGCTAAAGTAAAAATTCTGCTTTGAAAAAAAACATTTTGGAGCCGTGGCGCCCCCAGATTGTTCGGCTCCGGCTCCAGCAAAAAGTTCGGCTCCACGGCTTTTCGGCTCCGGCTCCGCAAGTCTGAATCTCCGCTTAAACAGCATGTTTTCAAATCCGGCCAATCTGTGTCTTTGAACTTAAGAAGCACTTAAAAGTAACGTCACTGATCGGCCTCATTTAAAAAGACGTTGTTTAAGTGGACTGTGAAGATTAAAGTTAGTTAATAGCATGGGGTTAACGCTTCGCCTTTTGCCCGAGTTCAATTATTTAACATTGGAAGATGTTTTGCAAATGGCCGACGTTCAAATGTGAACGATTACACTGGGCAACAAATTTTTTTTTTAAATCGTCCAGGGTTTTCCAGTTGAATTAGACTAATTTGGATGCTCTGAGTCCGAAAATGACCTTGGTTTTGCTCAATCAGGTCAGGATTTTTTGCTACAGAAATAAAAAAAAATTGTTCTTTTTTTTTATAAAAAGAAACACAATTTTGTGGATCATTAGCTGACGATTTTTTCTGTTTTACTCAAGAAATAAAAGTCAACGTATTCAAATTCATTCAGTTTTTATTTATCCAACAAATTTGATAAGCATAATTATCATAATATTAGTATAACAATGAGCGTTACGTGAAAAAAAAGTTCAGATTTCAAAGCATAAATCGGCGTTTCTTCGATTCCCGTGTGTGAGCAGCTGCTGGGTTGTCTCTCTTCAGCGACCAGCATTAGTCCGCCAGCATGACTGCGTCCCATCTCAACTGGTACCTTTCCTCCATTTGGTGGATGTCCTGATGGAACCTTTCTCCCTGCTCATCGCTCATTGCCCCAAGGTTTTCAGGAAACTTCTCCATGTGTGAGAACAGGAAGTTCATCTTTATACGCATCAAACACCCGAGTTTTCGGAAGTCCTCTATCATGCTGCTGATGAGTCTGGGGTGGTTTGCTGCCTTCATGTTCCCCAGGAAGTTGTTCGCCACCTGCACAAACGATTTCCAGGTAGCGCACACAAGCGTGTTCATGGAGTTTTGGAACTCTGTGTCCTTTATGAGCTGCCGTATCTGTGGTCCGTCGAAAATGCCGGCCTTCAGCTTCTCAATGGTCAGTTGAAGAAAATGCTCGTCCTCTCATCCTTGTCCAGAGCGCGCGTAAATTGTTTCATTAACCCAAGCTTCATGTGTAGCGGTGGGATCAATATCTTCTCTCGGTCAACAAGAGGTTCGTTTATGATGTTTCTCGCCCCAGGTACTAACTGCTCTCTTGCCAGCCACTTTTTCTTTATATAGTGCTGGGCTCTGTCGCCACTGTCCCACATACATATAAAGCATGGGTACTTCGTAAACCCGGACTGCTGACCAAGTAGAAAGTTCACCATCTTCAAGTCCACACAGATGATCCATAGGTGCTGCTCATATTGGATTTTGTCGAGCACATACTTCACTGCTTCATATTTCTCTTCAAGAGTTGTGGAGTGCGCAAAAGGGATTTAGGGGTTTTTCAACTGATTTAGACTAAATTTGGTGTTCTGAGTCTGGAGGAATTATTCGACAAGCTGAGATCCTGAACCAGACATTAAACTCACATTGTGATAACGGCTGCGGACCATCTTCTGTATCTCCCCCTTCGTCTAAAGTGGTGGCCTCATCGTCGCTGTCAGGAAGATCTCTGAACGCTGGTACAGGAATGCTTCGCAGTGAGCAGCTGGACGACGGGCAGGTGGAAGGTCGGTGTACTGGAGGCTGTGCCCAATCAAGTGCTGATGCATTAAATAATCTAGTGAAAATCCAGATTGATGATTTATAAACAAAATATAATTATCTCTGTTTTTATAATTGTGATTATTTACTGCTAATTTTTATGCAGCTTAATTTAGAGAAATGATTGAACTCAAAACCTCTGATATTATAATACGTATAGCACGGCAGGTAGGTCTATGGCTGTATCTCAAGAAGTTGACCTGACCGAGCAAAATCAATGTGATATTTGGACTCAGAACACCAAATTTAGTCTAAATCAGTTGAAAAACCCCTGACGTTATTTTGGCTGATGCCCAGTGTTATGTATAGACTAACAAAAGCCCGGTCCCGGACCGTTTATTAGGCAAGCAGTTGTAGTTGAAAATGGTGATATATATTTGAGCGTGTTAACAATCAGTCTATATACGAAAAAAGCATGTCTATGTACTCAAAGTGGCCCCAAAGGACATGAACAGATTATTGTAGCCAAAACACATTTAAGGGATACTTCATAATACATCAAATAAAGTTCATATGTTATATAGTATGCAAGCTAGTATACTTTTAAGTGTCTTGCTTCTTTCTCATTAGCGCACCCTCCCCCAACACAAACGTAACACTGGTTTATTGATTTTTTTTTTATTTCGCGAACGTGTGACTGTCACATTCTGTTTTTTATGAAATCTAGAACCCTGTCCTTCGCCTTCCCCCCCGTGTTGCGTCATCGACTCAGGGGGAGATAAAAAAAGGGGATAGTCAAAGGCTTTGTCTTCCCAGGTGTTTGCACTGTGGTCAGTGTGTCTGGCGCTAGGTGACGCCAGTGTTAGATGGGTTATAGTAGACAGGGGGAGGGAATTGGTGCCCTAGTTATATTCAAGGGAGAGGGGTGGGCACTTTGTTCCTTTATCGCCCCACGCTTGAAGGCGCAACTGATCACGCGTGATGGGCGTGACATATACGGCTCACTGCCCATTGGTCAGTGAAGTCTCGCCGCGCATGAACCGCGAAAGTGGATCGCGTGGCTTGAAGACTTCCGGTCAGTTGGAGTCGGGGCTAGTCAGTTGGACACAGTGACTGAGAGAAGAGAGTCGACTCGATTGGGCCCGGCTTAGTTCTGAGTTTTTAAGAACTACCAGCCCCAGATAAGGGCTATTCGGTTTAATATATTTCATTTATATTTATGTGTAGTAGCCGATAAAGTAAAGTAAGTAAAGTAAAGTTCCTTTAGCCCCTAACGGGCCATCGGGGCAGATGAAGTGTAGAATTTATCTGTTTCTATAACCTCGGCATATGAAGGGATTATGTGGTTAGCACAACGTCCAGCCGCCTTTAATTCCCCAACTAATGTCAGGTACCCATTTAAAGCTCCATGGACTTGTGGGACGACTTTGCACCAAATTTCACCTGGAAAAATTCCATGGGTGTTACCAAGGATCGAACCCGGGACTCTCAGGTCGACAGTCGAATATCTACACCATTCGGCCATCAGTCCCATAGTAGCCGATAAAGCTACTGCCCTTTTTAGGGCACAATGATGTTCCTTTTTATGTAAATAAATATTTGTCGTATTTACATTTGGGTTTTGTACTCATTTCTTGCTTTGTTGTGTGCGTCCTGTGAAACCAAGTGGCTGGGAAAAGTACAAATATCAGTAGGTGATCATGCTTTTAGACAACGACCGCATGGACCCCGCAATGGGCCCTTGACAGTGACGTAAAACACTCCACCTCTCATCCCTTCTTACGCTTGTAGTTTAGTCTTAGGGAGACAAACATTTTGGAATTCCCCAGTCTATTTTTAGCCGCGGAAGTTATACACAATGTCAAACATGCGTACGGTCGACTACGTTAGCCGATTATGTATTAAATGTAAACGACCATTAATGAGACAAATGAAAACAATTGATGCCGAACACACGCGTTTCATTAAAAAAAGAACATCATTGCCAGCAAATCTTGAGACGGCGAGTTATTGCAAAAGCCATTTTTAGTCTTGAGTTTTTCGTTTCTTAGGTTGTGTGGTATGATGTGTTGTTTGAGATCAACATGAGTAGTAAACAACTTTAAAAAAAAGAATTAGATATAGGCCTACATGGGGCCATGAATCATCTGGCTGAAACAAAGAAATTTCTCATAAACCGCAGAAATAACACAGAGTATGATAAAACACTGGTAGATGCAGCTGAAATCGCAGTCAATTTAGAGATACCAGCACTTTTCGAACCCGAACCAACCCGTATCAGAAGAAAGAAGATGAAGGAGATGACGACGAACCCATTCATGATCCAAAAGACCAATTCAAAGTAAACTTTTACTTCGCTGTTCTTGACACGGCCATACAATCGGTTGGTGAAAGGTTCACTCTGATGCAAAAAATTAGTTCGGTGTTTGGTTTCCTGTATGATGTTCATAGTTTACAAAATAAAACTAGCAGGGAAGTTACGGAACATTGTTTGAATCTTGAGAAAGCTTTGCGACATGGAGACTCCAAAGATATTAACGCATTTGATCTAAGTAGTGAACTGAAAGCCATGTCAAGACGAGTGGCAAGGTATACATCGGCACAGGATGTTCTAAACATTATATTGAAAAATAATGTAACCGATAGTATTCCCAACACTGTTATAGCTCTCTGAATCCTCTTGACACTTCCAGTTTCTGTAGCCAGTGGTGAGGAAGCTTCTCAAAAATCAAACTGATAAAGACATATTTGAGAACGTCCATGCTACAAGAAAGACTTGTTGGATTGGCTACATGTGTCAATCGAATATGATATTGCTAGAGACATTGATCTGATGGAACTCGTTTCTACATTTTCTAAAGCAAAAGCACGAAAAATAAAGTTTTGAAATTTAATTAAATATTTATTTTATTAATCTACGATTGTAACATACAGCCATAAAACACAATTATACATGACATTGTATAGATTCTGTAAAAACTTACATAGTTATTGAAACAAACGACAGCATAGTTTTCCTTCATGAAAGTTATTATATTACTTTAAATATTAGTTCTTTTAGTTGCCTTTAGTAGGGGCGCGGTGTGACAGGTTCGCCTAGGGTGCCAAATACTCTGGCGCCGGCCCTGCATCTAAAATTATCTTTTTGTTTAAACACACATCTTTAGTTAATGAAATGTGTTAGCTGTGTGTTTTTAAGGGGCCGTCCAGTATATAGTCAACAATTTAAAGGAGGACATTGTATACTCTTCTCCTCTTCTTTGCTTAACAGTATAACAAGTGTCAAACTTTATAAATAAAATATGTAAGATTTGACTTTCGTTTAGATTGACAATACCATTAACACTTGAATTCATTCCCATTTGAAGATTGTATGTAGCATCAATTTATTATGAAAATCCACCTCCATATGTACTATTGTCCATTGGCGTCACCATGGTTGGTGTTCTCCGGTGCGGAAAATTCAGGGTGTCACTCCTGCAAGACTTCTACCATATTTCGAATTTTTCTGCACTAGACCTTAGACAATTTACTATTCAACACTTTAGCAATGAAAACGTGACTGTATTTCAGAATGATTTATATTACTTTCATAAACCTGAGCATGTAAACTACGTATCCTATTTCATGAAACCACGTGACTACATGAGCCCTTTTTTTAGAACCTCTAAAAAAACTACCTCTACGGTGAATTTAATTCATTTACCTCAGCTCCAGACGCTCTGCCTGGTGGCATGCTACTGCTCATGTTTTTAACTAGTATCGGTTATAACACCCGACTAGACCGAGTACTTTCTGCATGAAATTAAGAACTGTTCATTTTGATGTCACCCCTTTGTTGTGTCACCCGGTGTGGCCCGTAAGCCACTGCTATTGTCAAATTATTTCAACCTCTCGATCTTCCTGTTTTGTTGACATAGTTAGTGGACGGTCTCAAAGAACAAGTATTAGGATTATACTAAAGGAAATAACATCTGAATGCATGGGCATGCTAAAACAAATTTAGGTATGGACTCCATAGGACAACACTTGAATATATCATTAAATTGTTGACTGAAATATTTCATTACCTTACAGAATACATAACAAAAACGTCATTTTTTAACGGTCGACAACTTCCACCAAGTTTATTTATGGTCCAATGTTTACAAAATTTGGTTGAAAACTTTCATCCGTTAACAGAAAATGACGTTCGCACTTATTTCTGTGGTTTTACTCAATTTTTGGCCGCCATATTCAGTCTTCATTGTCTGATCGTGTTATCGGGGTTCCCTGCCCTATAAACTAAACCGACCTACTTACATATTTAGATGTTTGACATCACCAACAGGAACCATATGTTTTGTTCATATGCAATTTCAACCACAGCGCACTTGCTCTGAATGTTATATGATGTTGTACTGTTAGGTGCAATGATGCAGATGTAGGATGGACAAGGTAGGAGATATGTAGAGGTGCTGGGGTGGAGAGGTGTCCCAAGAGAAAGGAGAAGAATTTGTAGATAGTTGGCTTCTGTTTGAGTAAGAAGAGATGGTAGAACGGAAGTTTGTGTGTCAGGGGTCCTAGGATGAATGAGTTATTTGTTGGACAGATTGTTTGGAGGGTCTAGGAATAAGGTGTGGTGTGATTGGGGTTCCATTGAAGGAAGGGGAAGGAGATGGGGTTTGCAGCAGGTGGGGATGGTTATCAAATGGGTGAGGCAATTATGGAAGCTGGGGGGGGGGTCTGGTGAAGGGGGCTTCATAAATGAACTGGAGGAACAACGTTGTGTACAAAGAGTTACTTTACCTAATGATCAAAACGCGAAAATCATTGGCATATTTTCACTCACTCTAAAAACGTACTTTTCATTATAATACAAATTTCAAAGCAGTATTACTCCGCTGCGGATATTTTGCTCGTTCCTCTATAAATCTTTATCGTTTCCATGTAAATAAAATATAACTTATTAGATTTAGAATCACCGCTGATGGAAAATGTGTTAATTGATCAGGATATAAGAACTATTTACGGAAATTTAAAATGGCTTCAGTGTTTCATGAGTCACATTGTTATAAAATATAGAAACTTGGCGGTAAAATTTATGATCACTCGCCATATAGAAAATGGAAACATATCGCTGTCACGTTCACGTTATTATGTATTGACGTTTACATAAGTTTAATAAACTGACGTCAACGTTTGGCTTTTAAAAACAAATTTTGAATTCACCATAAAAGTTAAAACATACTTAAATATATTTACAGAGGAAGTTCTAAAGATGTTGGAGCCTATTTTGAACATTTTCATCGATGACCTAGTTAAAAATGTTGGACCCATTTGGAAGGGTATTGTTGGTTGACTCTTTCTTAACTATTTCCTATGACTGTAAACAAAACAAATTGTGAAACTTTAGTTAGTAGTTGTTGTTTTGATTTTACTAGTTGAAGTTAAATACAGAATACACCCACTAGTTGAAGTTAAATACAGAATACACCCACTAGTTGAAGTTAAATACAGAATACACCCACTAGTTGAAGCTAAATAAAAAACAACCATTGTATTTGTATGATGAAGCTGGTTTTTAATGGTTTTTTAGAAACCGATTGGCGACTCCTAATCCAGGAGATTGAAACATTTCTAAATGGACTACCTGTTCAATGCAGTGATTTGAAGAGACTATTGAAGATATTACTCGATTTAATGGTAATAAATCTTAAAACTCATTTTATTTGTAGATGTGCACTTGGTTCTATTTATAGAAACTCAAATATTTTTTTTCTATTGTGTTAGCCTCCTATTAATGTAGTTCAAGCATCTGTTAGATGTTGTTTTTATTTTTCAATGACATAAAATTAACAACAAATGTAAAAATTGGTAGAAAAAGAAAAAGTACACAGTTAAAACAAAAAAAGATCTAGTCACATTTAACCTTTAAACCAAAAAATGATGTAGTGGTGCATTTAACTTATCTCTTTTAAAACGGGCTTACATCCCTTTTGCAGATTTGGAGAGGTCAAAAAAATGATGTGCCCAGTTTATAAATTACTCCACTTTTAACTAATGGGCTCATTAGAAAGCGCACCATGAAAATTGGTACAATTATATATAAAAAATATGTAATTATGCAGATATTAGTAACAAATAATAATTCAGTTGTGTCTATAAAATAAGTCAATAAATATTTTGTACAGTATTTAACATAATCAAAAGTTTATTATTTACAGAAGAGATATACACAACTACTATTGATTATTAATGTATTTGTATAAAGTAATTAGATGATCACCTAATTTTAATCGATGCCGATTCGATTCCGATTCTTCCCTAAAATATTGATTCTTTATTCCGAAACGGATGTTATAGTTTCATAAAATAGTAACAGAAAAAAATTATCTTACGCTTTTTTTCTTCTTTCCATGAATGACTGTTACTTTGTGCGATTTGGTTTGTGATGGGCCAGATCTGTCTTAAGTCAAAAGTACGTCAGAGAAATGTGTTTCTATTATTTAATTACTTTTGTTACATAATAGTAAAAACATTTTCTATAGTGCGGCTTATTGTGAAGAGGATAGGGAGGGTGGGGGGATAGCCTTTTGGTTTTAGGTATATGGTTCTCAAATGAAGGTCAAGTGTCACGTGTCAATCAAATGTCAACTACGCTGCTGATTCACAAATGTGTACTTCAATGACGTAATGTAACATTTTTATTTTAAAGAACGATGTGATTGCAGATGTGCATGAAATGGTTAACCGGTTTTTTTGTATACAGTGTATGTGTTCCTCCCCCTACAGTGTGTGAGTTCCTCCCCCTACAGTGTGTGTGTTCCTCCCCCTACAGTGTGTGTGTTCCTCCCCCTACAGTGTGTGTGTTCCTCCCCCTACAGTGTGTGTATTCCTTCCCTACAGTGTAAGTGAGTCGTTGGTGATGTGGCAGTGGCAAATATGTCCAACCATAAGGAGTTACGCCAAAAACCATATTATCAAAAAAAGAAAGAGAAGCAGCCTAAGCCTCAACGTGGTCAGCACTGCTGACTCATCAGCATTGATAACAAAGAATGTACACTTGTAATCAAATTTTGAAAAAAATATTATTCTATTTTTATTACGCAAAAAATATTATTCTATTTTATGACGCATTCCTTGATTTTTAATCTTTTTTGTTTCGTAATGTTAGTTTGTTTACAAATTTAATAGTGAAATTAAATCAGAAAAGTACTGATAATTATCATGAATGATGATGAACATGAAACTGAAACCGGAAATCGGAAACTCAATAAACAAAAAGTAGGCTAATTTATGAAAAGATAATAAATAATTGTATTTACTTTAAAAATTGCATTTTCCGTCATTCACTTTTTAAAATATGCCACAACTCTCAATAATGTGATTACTGTAAAATGTAAATTAATTATAATTTCTTTCAAATATTAAATTTAAGAAATAACTCAAATGAGTTATGAAAATGAAAATGATACATATAAACTAAAACGAATTGCAAAGTTAAAAAAGTTAAACAAAGTTAAAATTTTAGGGGGGGGGAGGGGCAGACTGGAAACTCAAGGGGCCGCCACCCTCCTTAAAAGTTTTAGGGGGGCGTCTGCCCCTGCTCCGCCGCCACTGCTTGTAAGGGTTCAAATTTTGAAAAAAATAGGGCGACACAAACAAATGTAAAGTTCATTCAGTATTTGTGAATTTTGAAAAAAATAGGGCGACAAACAAATGTAAAGTTCATTCAGTATTTGTGAATTTTGAAAAAAATTAGTTCATTTATTAAATTGAAAACCCCGTCTACAAACTTACTTTGTATTTAAATTTATTTTGCAAAAAACGGACTCTTTTTACCTTGAGTCATTACAATTGATGAAATTAATTTCATGCGTCTCAGCATGTTAATCATAATTACACTTAGACACACACAAACACACACACACACACAAGAAGACACTAACACAAACGCACACACAAAGACACACACACAAAAACACAAAAACATTCACCCATAGAGACACACTTAAAGACACACACACACACGAAGACACACGCACACTTAGCCACATATACACACAAAGACACACAGCACAAAACCGGAGCTATCCCTGGCATTTATATAATGTACATTTAAAGATGAACTTTTAGATTTAAGCTTAATAATGCAATGTTATATATTATGTATAAGTTACGATGTATTAGACAACTTTTGTTTTCTATTGAGAACATGATGTTTATCATCCGTCCCCTAAGAAAATTTAAAGAGCAATTTGTATTTTTTAGTATAAATGTGTAACTGAAGTCAGTTATTATATTTTATTTCAGAGAATACTTTCTATTTTGACATCAGGTAAGATCTTTGTTTTTTTAAGTCTACAAAATATTTGTAAATAAAAATATGGGAAATAATAAGTAAATTAAATAAATAAAATTAAACATTCAATAATGATTATAATTCATGTAATTATCATTAGGTAATAAAATCAAAACATTATTCGACAGAAGAAATGAAACATGAGACCAGAGAAAACAGTCACACTGGTGTAAAAACTAAGGCGAATGTTACAGATATAAATGATGATCGTAAACATAGATTGGATTTCCCAGTGGCTGGACCAGTAGCTGTAACAGTGGCTGAACCAGTAGCTGTAACACTGGCTGTACCACAGATTGGACCAGAGGCTGTACCAAGGAATGAACCGGTGGCCGTACCAGTACAAGCGGCTGTACCAAAGGCTGGTCAACTCTCTGTACCAAAAGCTGGACCAGAGTCGCATGTGCAATTGGCTGATGTTGGTAATTACACAATACAGCTGTTGTCCATGAAGTTTTCTCATGAACCATGGCTGGTTAAAACATTATATGACACATACTTACTTTGAAACTAAAATACTACTTCATGAATTGATTTATTTAAAAACACGTCAACAAAAATATTAACAGATCACAGTATTTATAATAACTTTGAAGTCTAATTTTAGACTTATTTTAGCTATACTATTACCAGGTGGAAGATTAAAAAATGGCAATAAGTCGAAAACTGAAATAAAGCAGGCATACAATGAAACAAATCATCCATGCATTCCATCGTCCACCGACACTGGTGTCGGTTTTCTAAAATCCGCCGACACCGGAGGGGGGGGGACAAAGGGAGTTAATTGTGTTTTTTTCCCTGTATATATCTCAGACAATATATACAAAGATGCACGTCTAATTGTATATTTATTCTTCTTGGATTTAGGGCCCTGGCCTGCCATACTACTCTTCTCCACTTTTCCCGACCCATGATCTTCTTTCTCCACTCTCTCACTCCTATGGCTTTAAGGTCTTTCTCCACTTTCTCCAACCATCTGCTACTTGGTCTGCCTTTAGGCCTTTTCTCATTGGGTGTTGCCTTAAATATTGCTTTTGGACCTCTGTTGTTTTTCATTTTTTCTATATGCCCTGCCCACCTCAATCTATCCATTTTGATTTCTTCGTACAGATTGTACAGCTCTGGATTGGTTCTACTTCTCCACTCGTTATTTTCCTTTACTGGCCCATATAATTTCCTAAATATTTTTCCTTTCCCAAGTGCTTATCATATTTTCTGCTTGTTTGCTGAAATTGTATATTTATACTTTATCGATATTTTTTTTCTTTAATGTATACTTTTAATAAACAATATATACTTTTTCTGGTTAAATAATTTGAGCTTTGGTGAAGTATATTTGTTTAATATATATTTACTTTTGTTACTGATTCCTCATAAAATCAACGTATACTTATAATCAAAATAGGAACAAAATGTTTCAATAAGCATTTATTGAATGCAGTACTTGGTGAAAAATAAAGAAAATATACACATTTGGGCAAGGTCAGCATAATAACTTTTTGGACGCACTTGCAAAACTTATTTATCCCCAACCAAATCCATTTTAAATTGCAATAATTGCTAGCTAATTCTAAGTCTAGAGCGTGAAGTGTTTTGAACTGTATTTTAAATTGACTGAATATATTTACTTCGATCATTTGACTTTTGAATGCTACTAAAGTAAAACTGATACAGTTTCGCGATTGATCATATTTTTTTTGTCAGTACCGTACTGGTACTATAACATGTTCTCAATCAGTTGTTTACAACGTAAAAGAAATAATGACAGCATACCAACATCTTACAGTGTATAATTAAATCGACTGGTAATATTCATGCACATATGCAACCATAAAATTAAATACAGGTTTGATATACTAGTACATTTGCAACGTTTTCCTATCTTTCATTTCATTATCTGGAAGTTGCCGCTCTAAAGTATAACCAAACTGTTCGACTTCCTGGGCACCCACAAACACAGTGGTCACCAATCCCCAGAACCGGTCCGTGGATCAAATGGCACTGGGCCGCCCAAGAAACATTAAATTATTTCCTTTTTATTTATTGTAGTGTATTTCTCTCAGGATAGTGCGACACCTACACGTCTCGGGCCGCGGTAAAATTATCAAATGTCGACCGGTCTGCGGTGAGAAAAATGTTAGGGACCACTAGGGTTAATACGAAAACCGATTTAAAAAAAAAATCGGTTGTCGAAGGTCAATTTCTCAAAAAACCGGCGAAAACCGGTTTTCGGTTTTACAATAAAATAAGTGAAATAAACGATTTTTAAAGCATTCTAGCAATAATTATTTTCAATGTATGCCGTATTTAATTGACGGGCATGAAAATGAATAAAGATTGCTGTAATTATGTCAACCAATTTTTAAAGTAAAACAATAAATACAAGAAAAAAAAATTATCAATATGACAGTAAAAATATTACTACTGCCTACTGGGTACATATATGTATATTCCTTAAAATTGCATTTTGACTTATTATATTTCTATCATGACCTTTGAACTGCTAAACTTTGATTGGCAGTTTCGACTAAGACTTAATTCTTTCCCGTGTTTCATTCATAATAAGCTTTAAATATACGTGGCTGTCAAAGACATGAGGTTTGGTTTGCCGCTCATAGACAAGTTCTAAAATCAGCCGTTGCGATGTAGACGTCACCTCAGTATAGCTCCTATTTATAAATAGTCTGTAGATATTACGCTTCTTTTTCTACTCTTGGTATTCTCTTTATCTTTCGCTCTCTCCCTCCTCCTTTCTCTCCCTCCCCCTCTCTCTCTCCCCCTCTCTCTTTCTCCCCTCTCTCTTTCTCCCTCCCTCCCTAACTCTCTCTCCCTCCCTCTCTCTCTCTTTCTCTCTCTCATCCTCTGTATAAGTTTCTAATGTTATCTATATATGTGACACGGTACACAAACACCTCTGCACCTCTATGGACCCTCGGCCACATTGAATGCCCATTTCAAAACATTTCTCCACTAAACTCTAAATTCACTCCTCGCCCCTCCCTTCATACAATTATCTTCCCACCTACCCCCTCCCATCCCGGAGATGTATTCTTTACACCAGTCATTACGACGGTCCTGCCTTGTTTAGGTTAGAGGGTTGGCGGTGGTGGAGGTGTTGGATGACGAACATAAATTTAGTGAACTTGAAAAAAAAATAGCCTCATTCTGTCTATTGTTTAGTAATGAACTAAGGAGATATCCATTCCCCCAACCTCCTCTCCCGTCTCAATGAAATGTCCGTTTCAAGTTGTATACTTCCCGTTTCAAGTTGTATACTTCCCGTTTCAAGTTGTATACTTCCCGTTTCAAGTTGTATACTTCCCGTTTCAAGTTGTATACTTCCCGTTTCAAGTTGTATACTTCCCGTTTCAAGTTGTATACTTCCCGTTTCAAGTTGTATACTTCCCGTTTTAAGTTGTATACTTCCCGTTTTAAGTTGTATACTTCCCGTTTCAAGTTGTATACTTCCCGTTTTAAGTTGTATACTTCCCGTTTCAAGTTGTATACTTCCCGTTTTAAGTTGTATACTTCCCGCAAGTCAACATTAAATTCGTGAGCTAAAAATAAACATCGGTTGTTCTGTGGAATTAGTAAACGACCTGAGTTTAGCCCTCTTTCCAGGTCGAGGAAACGGATGCAATAAATCTCTCTATGTGTATATACCCTCCCCTGCCCCTACATGCAATCTTCAACTTACCCCTGAACAACTTGGTCTCGCCTACTCTCTTATATTGCTCAACAATTACTTTCTAATAATGACCAAGTACACGGGTCAGACTGACAAGGAAGTTCATTGGAAAGTCAAGGTTTCCCAGATTTCTATGCGATTTTGTTAAATGTAACAACATTTTTTTCTAATTGTTAAGCGCTAGGCTAAAACTGACTTTTAAAGCCCAAAAAACCGGTTGTCGAATGCTTCGAGATTCGTCGAAAAACCGATTTTTCGTCGCCGGTTTTTAAAAGCCGACAATCGCTAGGGTCCACTGCACTAACACACACGCCTCTTCTATGGTATCGGTAGCTTTTATTTTGTTAAAACTAATAGAGAGATGCAAACTAAAAATTTTTCATGATTTACAATGATTGAGTGAATAACAGAGTGAACATAGCCAGTAGCCTTCCTATCTGCTTTCAGTCACAATTCTGTTAATGTTGACAAGTTGTTGTAATGTAGAGAATCTCGCTTTGGAAAATAATACATTTCTTGATAAACAGAATTACCAAGTATTTATTTAAAAGAAAAGAAGAACTTGAGAAAACTTTAAATTCAAAATTGGCTAAGAACTATCTGACGTTGTTCTGGATTATTTAATTTAAGTTCTAGTATTTTTTGGGGGGAAGTTTTTGCGCCGACACCGAACCGACTCCGGAGAAGTACAAATTCCGACACCGACCCCGACTCAGGACAAAATACAAATGCCGACACCAACACCGGACAAAGTACAGATGCCGACACCGACACCAACACAGGCTCCCCAGGCCTGGTCTGTAACACTGACACCTCCTGTTACAAAATGTACCACTCAATATTCATAGTAAATGTTTAACAATGTCTCAAGTTTACTGGATATCAAGAGACTTAACCATATGGTCCACATCGAAGCATTGCGAAAAGCGGGCTAAAATTTCACAAGTAGCACAGTCTGCTTGGTTCTTATTAGGTTATTGCAGCAGGTCTGGATTAGCCATTAGGCAAACTAGGCACGCGCCTAGGGCACCAAGCGTTTGGGGGGAGGGGCACCACAAGTCCTCAATACAAATGTGTATATTGTCCCGGTAGTTAGACGTAACCGACATGACATCAGCAAATCGCTAATTTAATATCGAATCGCCCCTGCTGTTTTTCTTCGAGGTTTTTTTTTTTGCGATTTTTTTGTACTTTTTATTAGGATATGTTTGTGCTACGTAATGTACTAATGAGCAGGGACAAACCTATTTCCCTTTTAGTCTGCTAGTGAAAACAATTGTGAATAGGGATAATTTGTCTTCGTGACATTTGTATAACTGCTTAGAACTACTTAACATTTTAAAGATTTAAAGAAGCTGCAAAAGCAATGACACCAGGTGTGGATTATAAGTCACCTTTGACCCATAATCGTAAACGACAGACAGTGGTCATTGACGGTGATACCTCTGAGGTTTCTCAGAATGTCGGAGACAAATTTCTTATATCTGTTTTCTACGTTATTGTTGACAAACTTGAGGCAGAGATGAGTAGACGAGGACAGGTGTATAATGATATGGCATTCGATTTTCTTGTTTGACCGATGTATCACAAACATCTCAGTGTTTTGGAGGACTAATAATAAAAGATTATTCTGAAGATCTGAACAATAATTTATACACCGAACTTCAACTGTTTCACTTATATATTCGCCACAAGTTTCGTGCATCAAAATCTGTAAAAAACACGTTCCGTCGTGCAGAATTATACAAAGTTGTAGTTAGAGACAATAACGAGTGTGCTTTTCCAAATGTAGAAATCGCCATGCGCATATTTTATCATTAATGGTTAAGAGCTGTTCAACTGAGCGCTTATTTCTCAATTGAAGCGTAAAAAAAAATCAAATAGATGGACAATGAACCAAGAAATTCTTGATTCTTAATCTCCGCTGATGATTGAGGCAGACTTGTTGTGCAAATATTAACTTTGATGATGTACTCAGAAACTTGCCAGACTTAAATCTAGAAAAAAAGAACATTAAAATGTCGATGTGTGTTCTCTTTAACTTTCTTATCTATTAAATAAGTTACAGTATTTTTGTCTATTATTATTATAAAACCAGTTAGGGACCTAACTGTTAATTTGAATACAGAAATACATTATTATGGGTTTAATATGAGTGTTAGTAACAGGGGTGGGGTGTCGGCCAAAATATTTGCCGACACCGACACCGGTGTCGGTTTCCTAAAATCCGACTACACCGACACCGGGGGGGGGGCAAGGGAAGATAATTGTGTATTTTTCCCTTTATATACCTTATAATATATATATATATATATATATATATATATATATATATATATATATATATATATATAAAGATGCTCGTCTAATTGTATATTTATTCTTCTTGGCTCTACAATCCATTTATAGGGTCCGTTGATCAAATGGCACTGGGCCACCCAAGAAACATTAAATTATTTACTTTTTATCTATTGTAGTGTATTTCTCTCAGGATAGTGCGAAACCTACCTCTCTCGGGCCGCGGTAAAATTATTAAATGTCGACCGGTCTGCGGCGAGAAAAAGGTTAGGGACCACTGCACTAACACACACACCACTTCTATGGACCGGTAGCTTTTATTTTGTTTGAACGAAATAAAAATTACCTTTGTATCTTACTAAGCTGCTCTTTCAAAGCAAGTTTGTCGGCATTTTTATTTTTCGACCTCACCATGAATATACCTAATTTTATAGATGAATATAAAAAAAACTTAAAGAAGGTATAATTATGTTGCAGCATGCATTGTATGGGCCTAATTTGAAGTGTAATTAATAAATAACAAAAGTAAATAAATAAAATTCCCGAACTGTGGAGTTAAATGTGTTTATTTAAATAATTATGCACAGGGCGCCGAGCTAGACGGGTCTCCGAAATAGTAATCTTGAAAACAAAGTTCAGCTTCTAAACCAGACAAGGGCAATATACGTCCCGTTAAACGTTTTGATTTGACACATAGTACACTCCCTTTTTAATTTACATTGATAACATTTACATTTATGTTAGCTCACGTCAAGTATTATAAACACCCCAGTGATCTGCTCTTGGTCCAGCCCTTCAATCAAATTTAAGAACCTATTGTGGTTCTTCAGTAGTTAAACATTTACATCCCTGATCTGCGATTTTGCAGCATGTCCATTACGATGAAAAAAAGTTATCAGTTGTACAAGTAACATTGAAAGGTCACGAAAAACACTAGATATGGACATCAAGAGTAGCTGCAGTGAATACAATGAACTAACAAAATTGTATGGTTTACTTCAAGATATGCCACAGTATGTGGGATGTTATTTTTATAGTAAACCTGAAACGGCCAATTCGCTACTTTTAATAAGTTTTCATTTATGTGTAGGCTTATGCTCAAATATTGGTCAAGATTATTATTAACGATTGCCTAAGTCAGCAAGTCACAGCTAAGTACAGACATATCCAACAACACTAGAGCAATGATGCTTGGGAGTAAATAAGTGGCCACTCAGAGAATGCAGAATGCTGAAATAAAATCACGGCAAGGGCTGCAGACAATCTTACAAGATGGTTGTTCCAGATCTATTTTTAGAAAAGAGAGAGACTATGAAGACGCTACATATTAAACAGTTAATAGAGGAAGGAATCATTATTTTACACCTGAAATATGTATTGAAAATGTTTGTATTGTAATAGGTGGTGGGGGGCTCCAGCTACGGACTGGGATTTAATGTAGTGCCATTGTGACGTAGACTGGTAATGTTTCATTCTGGCTGAGAGAAATTAAGTTGTGGAGAGTGTGATCATTCTTTGAAGTTCTAAAAGACTTGAATATGTTTGTGTCTAATCTTTCTCTAACATGGATATTGATAGAGAGATGCAAACTAAACATTTCTCATGATTTACAATGATTGAGTGAATAACAGAATGTACAAAGCTAGTAGCCTTCCTATCTGCTTTCAGTCACAATTCTGTTAATGTTGACAAGTTGTTGTAATGTAGAGAATCTCGCTTTGGAAAATAATATATTTGTTGATAAACAGATTTACCAAGTATTTATTTAAAAAGAAAAGAAGAACTTAAGAAAACTTTAAATCAAAGATTGGCTAAGAAATATCTGACGTTGTTCTGTAATATTTAATTAAAGTTCTAGTATTTTTTTTGGGGTGGGGGAGTTTTTGCGCCGACACCGAACCGACTCGGGACAAGTACAAATGCCGACACCGACACCGGGCAAAGTACAAATGCCGACACCGACACCAACACCGACAAAAACTACCGACACCACCGACACCGACACCGGCTCTCCAGCCCTGATATTGAACATACCAGCGGTCAGTGGAGGATCAGGGGTGCGGGACCGAAGGGGGCAACCAAGTGGGTTTGTGCCTAGGGCACCAAGGTGACTTAATCCGGCCCTGTATTTCAGCCTCAGGTATAATTGGAGCAGTTCGACAAGAAATAGAAAATACATTACTATTTTCATGGGCTATATGGCAATACATCTTTTATATCTCAAATTATAAATAGAAAGTAACTGTCGTCTATCGTAAAGTATCTCTTCATTATAGAGGAAGAGTAACATACCTTTGGGTCCATTAATTACGTTAACACATTTGGGGGAAAGTGACAGAAAAATTTTGACTGTTGTTGACATGGGTGAGGGGATATGTGAACATTTTTGACGTCAACTTATCAATCTTTTGAAAAATGAATTCCATAATTTTGTTAAAAACATATTTAGTGTTACATTAGTCAACAAGAATTAGGTTTCAATGATTACAGTTAGGGGGCGGGGATTTAAGTTTGTTTTTTAACTTTATATTTGGGAGGTGGGGGATGGGTGGGGGATTTTACATTTTCACTTTTTATGTTCGGTTTTTATGAGTTTGTACTTTGGTGGGGGAAATATTTTTACGAAAAATTTTACTGGGGGTTTCACCGACACTTTGACAGGGGGGGGGAGTCTAGAAAGTGCTGAACATAGTTAACGTAATTAATAGACAAACCCTTAACTCTCACAGATCTTTCACTCACTATCATTAATTCTTTTTTAGAAGGTTTTAAGATTTCCTCAAAGCTTATTGCTCTAGACATCTTGTATATATTTCCATATTAAAGAAACACAATTTGTCTTATTAGTTAGATTTCATGTTTTGTAAACTTTATTCCTCAGATCTATATGATATTGAAGAAATGGAAGGATCGGATTTTACCAGACATGAAAAATGCCGTAAAAACCCTGGCCATAAAGAATTCATTCCCATCCAAAAGTTATCAATGAAACATTTACCAAAAGGTCATCATGATGAGCTCCTATTAAACTGTATCAGAGCTGTGAGTAATCTGACAGTTAAAATTGAAGTCAAATATGTAAGTTTAGAAAGACCAGAACGATTACGACACTCAGACAAGACGTATCCACTTTTTTTTAAAAAAGGAAAATATGTACCCAGTTGTGGTAGTGGTACAGTTACATCTGTCCGTAAGCTGTCGATTAGTGAAGACATGGACTGTTCTTGTCGGGAATGTAAACAACAGGTAGTTCCAAAGAAAGTTGTTGGAAAAGTCCGAGTTTTGACATCAAGGCATGTAGTATTTGATAAATCTGAAGCAGTAATCACTAATTGTAAACTTAACTATAACAGTGAATCTGAGAAAGTACTCACCATTCCAGCTATTGATGTAGATGAATCAGAGTATGGTACAGACCTTTGTGAACTCACCTGTGTCACCTGTGACGCTGACCTATTTAAAATATTAATGGTTTCAACAATGGACTGTTTCATACACTGGAAAAAACTTCATGAAAACTTCAACTTTCCAAAAAAGAAAAAAACTTTAGTTTTTATTGTATCACATCCTCATGGTATGCCCAAACAAGTCAGTTTTGGATATCTAAAAAGTGGGAATATAAGCTTATCTCAACACAGTGTCTACATCTACGACACACCCACATGTCCAGGTAGTAGTGGGGCACTGGTCAACATTGTCCAACAAACTCCAAACAAATACCATCTTTACAATAGTCACGTACATTCTGGAGGGTTAAAGCCTGGTTTAAACGGGAGTGCATTAGGCAGAGAGTACATCCCAATGTTTTATTTACTTAAAGCATTTATCGAAACCATTACTAGTTTGAATATTTAAATTTTAGTTAAATTTTTAGTTGTGTATTGATAGCAAATCAATGGAAAAATGATTTATTAAAAGAAATGATTGTCTAGAAAGACAACATTCGAAACATTTAATTTTACAGACATTTTCAAATAATATTGAAGTATCAGTATAAAATTATTATTTAAATAACACTTCACTAATAATACGTTGAGTGCTATATATAAATTGAATATAATGTGAAGGATCTTAACATAATAATTCAAGGAGCTTAGATACATAATACGTCAACTGAATGAAAATCACGATATAACGGTAGATACTTTCTCGTAAAATTATAACGGCTTGTAAAACCGTGTTCAATTTTACTAAGTGAGGCTATGTGCTTGCCTTTATCAGCTTGTTCACATTTTTTATATTTGTTCTCCTCTTCATTTTGATATAAAATTCTGGATCAAATGTATCTGAAATTTTTCTAGGATTTAAAACTAATTGCTTAGGATAATTTAGAATTATCTGTGTACAATGTTTAATACTTAAAACAGTGATAAAACTAATGTGCAATCTTTCGCTTAAAATGTACATTCAATGGCTTAAAAAAATTGTGTTTTTACTTGTTTCGATGAATTTTTTTTTCATTTCTTTATTTTCAATTGCTAACATTTAAACTTCTAATATATATATATATATATATATATATATATATATATATATATATATATGTTGAAGACCCCTATGAGGGTATCCTTTGGCTTGTATCTAGAAGTATGAGGGCTGACTCAGTGATGACCCGTATTTTTATTTGTGTTTCTACCACACACAGTCTCACCAGTAATTAAACGTAAAACAAGTGACGATGATCAATTCGACAAGTCGTTTGTACAACAACAAGATATATTTTATTTATACAAAGGCACAAGTCCGTAACAGGGATCTGGTGGCTGTTAAATAATAGAGCAAAGGTAATCCAAAAATGCAGCAAAGAAAATAATAATCCAATATAAATGAATGAAGTGTATGGCGTTTCTCTCTCTCTCTATTTCTCTCTCTCTCTTTCAATAATAGACACATAAATCGACTGCCTTCTCAGAAATCACTCAGTCGAATCTCGACCGGACACGACTCGGACCCTCCGTCGAATCGACTCTCCTCTCAGAGATCACTCAGTCGAATGTCTCTAAAACTCTCTTACATTACTCACAAACCCTTTCTTACGTGACCTCCTGACCAATCATCTAACATCTTTTTCTGTCAAATCAGGGGGTGGAGCCTAGATGGGGGGTGGAGGTGGAGGTACGTCATACCGACAAAAGACCAGAGTAACTGGCCATCGAGCGGGTTTCTGTCCCTTTGAAGATAGCCGACCGGAGAACAGGAGTCAGGGAGAATCTCGAGTGGAATTTAACGTCTTTTTATGAGTTTCTTTAACCCTCGTCGGGAAGCGGTCTTTCATGGTATGACGCAATTACGGGGGTGGGGTAAAAAGGGTGGTGGGCGGGAGAACTGGAACGTATATTACTATAAATTGTATAATATACGTATTAATTTTATTAGGGGGTGGCTGGGTGAGTCATATATCATTTTGTAGGTCTTGGCCTGCCATGTGTACATCAATAGTTCATTTCGCGATAGGACCTCTCAGGGCCGGGCTTCAGGGCTCCTAAGGGGCTTATATATTATATATAGTTATAAGCTAAACAAAGGGGCGAAATCTTTATTTTTTTTTTGTAACAGTTATTCAACATGACTTACTTCCCTTACTTTTTATAAAACCCATAATCAATGACAACTTTACAGCACAGCTCAATCAACCAAAAGTCATCATTTGTTGGGACTTCAATCAAGATTTCAAAGAGCCTTGGGTAGAAATTGAAAATTTCTTCAAAACAAACTTCAACATTCAACTACTTTCACCAAGATTTGCAACAACAATTTATCAAACAACAATTGACAGAGTTTTCGGACGATTAAATAACTACAATTTAGAATGTTTCAATTATGAGTCATATTTCAGTGACCACAAACCACTTGTAGTTAGATATAAGAGAAAATATTTTTTTCTTCAAATATAAAGAAACGTCTTTTTAATATCTTTTTTTTTTCAGATATATGCATTGAATTTATAAACATTTCCAAAATTGACAAATATTTACTGAAATATAGCATACGTACTGATACATACACGAAAATGCGCTAACACGTCCTGTGTCCAGTATGGAACAGGCTTAAATTGCTTGTTTTAAGTTTTAAGGGTAGTCGCGAGTTCGCGTGACATATACATTTTCGCGATATTTGAACGTGAATATTTCAAAAACTAAAAGATTTATCAGGCTGATTTTTTCCGTATTTACTCATTGTTTTATCTTGAGTTGAGTGATGTATTTATCTCAAGTGTAGTCTGCACACAGAATGCCCTAAAAAATTCTAAACATTGCACTTCAGACAGTTTTCATCAATATTTGACCCGGTATAGCCAATAACCTATAAGACATGAAATGATGTTTGTTATACAATTAGTAAGTACCATATATGTGTTATAATGTTGATAGAGATATCCTGTTAATCATTAAGAGTTTATGTTATAATCAGTTTAGGCTAGAGAATTTACAGTTGGCACAGAGATGGTTTTAATTATCTGGCCACTTAGTTTAGCGGAAGTGGGATAAACAGACGATAATTAAGAGACGATAGATTTTGGTAGAGACAAGTAGAGGGACTTGATTATTCATCTCACATCATTTTATACCATGTATGTACTTCCATAGATTGAATAAATAAATATATATAAATTTGATACATAGAAGTCTACTCAGTAATTTATACATGTGATTCGTCTCATACATGTGGATATTTAATAATATAATAATATACACCAAGTCAAGTTAGTTGAATCATATACTCCGAAGAGGCTTTAATATATTTACACCTACCAAGAAACAGAAGTACCACGAAAATAAATATATATATTATACATACAACTGATCTACTAATCTACACACAAAAAACTAACATATGACATAGAATGGTAGCAGCGGTGAAGTTCCAGAAATAACATATTATATAGAATGGTGGCTGCGGTGAAGTTCCAGAAAGAACATATTATACATAATGGTCGGCTGATGTGAAGTAATTTTATTGTAATCAAGACGAATGTTGGCACACTAGAAGATCTACATGTTCCTGATTTTTACATCTGTGTTCCATCCACCAATATACAGTACTTTACTGTAATACATACAACTATACTTGCTTCATTTGTTGGACTTCATATTTTTACTACTGTTGAAACATCGCTACAGCAGTAAATTCATTAGAACATTTACATCAGTTCTTTTTACTAAATCCTCGTGTGGGTGAAAAAGAAGGTGAGCCGAAAAATTAGCAGACCTTATCAAATTGTGGCAGACCGTACCGTACCGTACCAGGAGAGCCATGAAGTGACTACACCCTGATCTATACTTTTACCTATCTACACCAGAGAGAATTTAGTGAGTCTACACCTTCCGAAACTATACTTTTTACAGCACTTTACACTTGAGATCCGAAGTCCGAAGTAACAAGAAAGGTATTTTACAGTGATTTCATGTTGTTTAATTATAATTGTTGTTTTATTTGCAAACTGTGTCAATTTTATTATATTAGTATGTAATGCTTAGAAACAACTTTTTACATCCTTAGTATATAATTAAATATCTTTTTGAAAAGTTCTAATTGCAAAATTAGTTAAATTAAAATAAATATATATTGTTATCATCTAGATATTTTACTTAAAATATTTGTTTAGAAGTATATGTCTTATTCGTATGATCGTATCTCGTTAATTTTTTTTTTACAAGTAATCTTGTAAAGTTATATATTTGTTTTTGCTCGTCTAACTCTAAATTTAATTAAATAATATTAACTTAGTCTGTAAAATTTTTTTTTACATTTTTTTAGTAATAGCATATTAATCTTAGAAATATTTTATTTATTGTACGTTTTCATTTGTCACTTATTATTAGAACTATTTTTACATTGGTAATTTTATTTTATTTTGACATAAAATTGCATATAGTCTCAAGAATATTGAATACTGAAATATATTATATATATTAGGGTGCATCACCACAATAGAGGAAAAAATTGATTGTTTGTTTTTGAGCTGTCTATGTTTCTAATTTGTTCTAATATCATTAATAATAACTTGTGTAAATATTTTTCAAATCAGAGTTGATTTAGAGGTCTCCCCTCCCCCCCCCCGCCCAAGAAATCACAAAACATGTAAAGAAAAAAAAAGTTTATTCTAGCCTATATAAAAATTACATTAAAGTATTAAATTATTTATTACTGTTGCATTTAATTCAGTGTCACTTTGTTGCACGTTTGTAAGGTTTACGCACATTTGAGATGTTTTTGCGGTCCATTTCTACCAATTGAAGAATGTTTTGAAAATGTTCATCCGTTCGCGCAGCTTCAACAAAGTCAGATGCCAGTTTCACTCCTCCCTCGGCACAATCGTTAACAACGTTAATAGCAGCAACATTTTCTGCACTGGCAATGTAAGAAGCTGTTTGGCACCAATCATCAACAGGCAATTAGAGGAATCCTGTGTCCAATTGAAGTCTGTATATAGTAAACCACGAGTCAACTCCAGCCAGATCACACAACTGAGTTTTAGAATCAATTGATTGGAATCGTGGTTTTCCCCAACCATTTCCAAATCGATTCTGTGGAGTTTGGAGGGCAACCACTGGTCGAAGCCTTAGCAGAGCATCTGCTAGAGCTCGCTTTTCCAACACAGGTACTTCATTGCTGAACAGAGCAAGTGGGATCATTTCAGCAGTGAGGTACCACAGATGCCTATTCAGGGCACGGATTGCTGACTTGGATATGTCTCTGTTGACATCGTTGTAATCCAAAAGTCGCTTGTAGAGCTGTAGATCATTCCATGGTGCATCCACACTCTTTTTGCAAGTTAGCCACCACACGACATAAACATGTGTTACAAATGTAGCAAATGCACGAATATTTGGCACTTGATCACGTGTGGTAATAGTACCTGGAGGCAATAATTGAATTTGTTTCTCACACAGTGCAATCTTGAGGCAATATATCAGCTTTGCCATCCATCGTGCTTTGTGCAGGGCACCTGGTCTTTTAAAGTTAACCTCCTTATTTGTAGCATTCAGGTAAACAAGGGACAGCTTAAGGAATTCGTGGTAGTCGTCTCGCAAGAATTCGGTTTGTTTACTAGAGTTGGCATGTGCAATTACCGCATCTCTCATTATCGTCAGTCGCTCTTGAGCCTTCAGATTATGATCAGCTAAAGTAAATGAACTACAAACGTGAGACCAATCATGTGCCACCAACTCCCAATTACTTAGCAAAGTTATATCCGGGGATTTGGAAACTTCTATTTTCATGTCTGCAAACACTTGCGAGAGGATAACTTCACCAATGTGATGGCGACAACCTGACCACAGAAGAGCACGTTGCAGCATATTTTGTATGGCAATGCAGGCAGCAGTCTGATGACCAGTGTTTGATCTTGTTGTGTCGAATGTCATATTAACGATACAATCATTACAATGCCACTCTGTCATTAGCTTCATGGTTAATTCTGCCATTATTTCACCAACGGGTTTCTTTGTTGCCTGGGCATAATTTGGCACTCCTAGAAGTTTCAATTACTTTGCATCACCGAAAACAACTGTTATGCGTTCTTCAGTGACACGATGATTTTTTTAGAGAAGGTGTCAGTTTGCCATTCCAGTGGAGAGTTCAGAGTTTGGGTGGTTCCCAGGAGTCGTGGATCTTTGTAGATATCTCACTTACAACTTTGCGACGTGATCGATCTGCAGTGGCATAGGAAGAAGCCACCATTGATACATCACCCCCAGACTCGCTAATAAGGCCATGTGTGAAAGCTGCCTGCTGTGTTGGTGAAATTTTTAATCTTGTCGCTAGTGACACAAGATTTGGTCGGCTTAAAACATCTGGAGGTACAAATACTAAAGCTCCTGTTGGCTTTCTTCGCTTTTGCAATGGCATTATATCATCCAAACAGTTATCAACAAACTCAATATTATCTTCAGATTTAGAAGTAGAATCATCGGGTTCGTCACTGCTACCCTCGCTGGAAGGCACTGATATCTTGAACATGCTGCATTTTCTTCTCTTGCGCGTTTTTGACGTTCCAATGTTGCGACATCTCGTGAATGGCGTCGAGCGACTTTTTTTTGCAAGTGTTTTGTCAAATGATCCAAAGCTGGAAGACCTGTCTCCTTTCATAGACCTCAAGAATGCAAGATCTTCTGCATTCTTGATAATAGTCTCGACATTTGGTGGCCACAGTTGAAAAGTTGTTGCCAACATAGATTTCATTTGTTCCAGTTTACGTTAGGTGGCTGGTGTGTTTCTGCGACTTTTATTAATTGAACGAAGTTTATTGTATTCATCAAGAAGCTGAACAATCTTCTCACAAACTCTCCTCTCTGTCACCATTGAAATGTTTGCTTTTTTGTAGAAAGCATTAACTTGATTCAGGGTCAGCCAGCATTTCCTTAGAAGGTGTAAACATTTTATTGTTGTTTTTCATATCATTTCCATGTTCTGATTTTATAGGTCGTGTGTATCAGAAACTAAAATAATATAAATAAAGAAATTAAAATGCTTGCCTTGGTCATCAATATGCGGTAAGGAAAAGTGTTGTTTTTGCTAATAAAATGTGAATTTTAAATTTTATTTCTAGCACAACTGCTTATCAAAATCAATCATAGCTACTAAACATTATAAAACCAAAGACTATAAAACAATTTATATAGCGCTTCACTTTTTGTATGTAAGTCTGTAAGACTTTACAAGAAGGGTGGTTTTATCTAGTTTTCGCTTAATTATGCAAACTTTGTTGAAGTTCGGGGGACCTCTAAATATTGTCAAATATTTTTTATTTTTTTTACACAATGCTTTTTTTGATCAATGGAACACATTTAAATAGTAGACAGATCAATAATAAAAAATATTTTTGGTGATGCACCCTAATATATATACAATATATACAATAAATATAAAAACCCAATACAGCAGAAATATAAAATTAAATCAATTATATAAATAATTTAATAAAGAAAATGAAATAAATTTTACAATGGCTGAGCAACCAGGATCATTTGAATTCTATATTAATCAGGGCAAATATGCAGGTCTTACAGGTGATAAATTAGTGAAATTTGCTAATGATAAAATGGAGCGAGCAGAGCAAAATAAAATAGAAGCAGAAAAAATTAGAATAGAAGCAGAAAAAAATAAAAGAGACGCAGAAATACCAGGAGAAAAAAATAAAAGAGAGGCAGAAATACAAGCAGATAAAAATAAAAGAGAGGCAGAAATACAAGCAGATAAAATAAAACAGGAAATAGCTTTACAAAGAGAAAAAATACAGATGGAAATTGAAAGAGACTTACAACTTAAAAGATTAGAACTAGAATCGCAAAATCAGAATATTATAGTAAAACAAGAGAATCAAAAAACATATAAACATAAAATAAAAATACAACCTTTTTCTGGTAAATCTGGTGAAATAGACCAATTTTTCCATAATATGGAAATGCAATTTAAACTAAATAACATAGGCAAATCAGAATGGAAAAACTATTTATACCAATCAGTCACTGAGGATGCACTAAAAGCTTTAAATAACATTAGAGACAGTGACACATCAGATTACAGTGAAATAAAGAAACAACTATTAGATCATTTCAACAAAATAAAGACTACTATAGAAATTTATTTCATAACAGTACATTAGGTTCTAATGAACATCCTCAGGCATATATTAATAATTTAGAGGCCAATTTGAACAATTGGATAAAGATGTCTGGTATAGACGAAAATAGTGTGATTGAAATAAAAGAGCTACTTCTGGTGGACAAAGTACTAACACTTTGTACATCAGAACTATTCACATTCATAAAACAAAGAAAGGTTCATAAGAAAATAGAGTTAATTTCTGCCATGTCAGATTTTAGGGATAGTCATGTAAACACTCCATTGTTCAATTCAACACAAAATAAATTTAATCTCATGAAAAATAGTGTTACCAGGAAAAGATTTAGTAGCTTACCTCCTAGGTTTAACAATCCATGTCAAATTTGTCACAAGATAGGACACGACAAGCATACTTGTTGGTTTAGGAAACAGCATACAGACAATTATCAAAACAGAAACAGACAGTATTATAACTATGGGGATAGAAACAAATATTTTAATAAAAGACAACATAAATATAACAATAAGAGACAATCACCAAACACTAGTCCCATTAGAAAACAAGAAAATAGGGGTAGATCAAGTCAAAGACACTCCTTTAACAACATACATAACTGTAACAAGATGGAGGGCAAGGGAGAGTTAATTTTTTATCCTTGTTATGTAGATGGTAGGAAAGTAATGTGCTTGAGAGACAGTGGCTGTACATGTATTATTCTGGATTCAAAATTAGTAAAGGAAGAACAAATATTAGAGGGCATAGAGGAAATAAGAATCTAGTACACAAAACAACATTTTGGATATTGATAGGGATAAACTTAAAACATTACAAGAACAAGATGAAAGTTTAAAAATTTATTTCAATAGAGAGAAAAATGATAATAAAAACATAATATATAAGGTAGAAAATGACATTTTAATAAGAAAATACACTAGGCATAACAGGTCATTTAAACAAATAATGATTCCTACAGTTTTAAGAAATAATATACTAAAAGCAGCTCATGATTGCTACTTAGCAGGTCATTTGGGTGTTAAGAAAACACTAGATAGAATTAGAAGATATTGTTACTGGCCAGGTGTCATAGGAGATGTAAAAAGATTTGTTAAGGCATGTAAGAAATGTCAACAATATAATCACATAGGACCAAAACACAGAGCTCCCATACAAGAAAGTGACACAACAAACATTCCTTTTTATAAAATTGCCATAGACATAATTGGACCTATTTTAGTAATGTCCAATAGAAGACATAGATAAATTTTAACAATGATAGACTTAGCAACACGCTGGGTTGAGGCAATTCCATTAGTAGATATAACTGCAGAAACAATTTGCAAAGCATTATTGTCTATTTTTACAACTTTTGGTTTTCCTAACACAATATTATCAGACAATGGTACTCAATTTAAATCACATCTTACTCAGGCATTTACTCATATGCTTAACATAGGTATTTACAGCTAGGTACAGACCTCAATCAAATGGTTCCATAGAAAGAGCAAATCAAACCATAAAGACCATGTTAAGAAAAATAATTAGTGATCATGGACAGGATTGGGACACATTCTTACCTTTCATTTTATTCGCGTATAGAGAAATACGTCATGAAACAACAGGTTTTACACCATTTGAACTCATGTTCGGTTCAAATCCTAGAGGACCATTACAATTATTCAGTGAAAATATAATTAATAAAGAAAAGGAACATATTAGTCCATTTGAATTGGTAGACAAAACCAGAAGTAACATACTGTATGAAAACAAATATGCAGAAGAAAATCTCATAAAAAAAAACAAATACCATAGGGATCTTAAAAACAAAAACAGGTACTTAAGGGAATTTAAAGTTGGAGATCTAGTTTATGTATTGATACCCAAAGATAATGAAATTGGATGGAGAGGTCCATATAAAATAATAAACAAAATAGGAAATGTGGACTATTCAGTAGAAATAAATGGAGAGGGTAGAACATTTCATGTTGATAGATTGAGAGATATTTTAGATCCTCCTACAGAATTAGAAACCATTGTACAGCAGATTCAATCTTTAAATTGTTTAATCGGAGAAGACAACACTTATAGTTTAGAAAATAATATTAATGACACTGATCAGATTCCAGTAATAAGTTTAGATCAACAGGATGACATAAATAAGATTAATTTTGCACCAGATATACCTGCAGATATAAAAAAAACAACTAATAGAAACATTAAATTCTTTTCAAAATGTAATTTCTAACAAACCAGGAAAGACAAACATAATTAAACATTCAATCAAATTAAAAACTGAAGAACCAATTAAACCTAAATACTATGACATTCCAGTTAAATACAGAAATGAAGTTCAAAAAGAAATAGAACAATTACTAAATAGTGGATTAATAAGAGAATCAGATTCCAGCTATTGTTTTCCAATAGTGGTAGTAAAGAAAAATAATGGAAAAATTCGTTTATGTTGTGATTACAGAAGCTTAAATTCTATTACAGTGATAGATAAACAACCTTTACCAAACATAGAAGACTTAGTTCAGGAAATGTCAAATGCCAATATTTTCACACACCTAGATTTAACTAGAGGCTTTTGGCAGATAGAAGTTCAGGAAGATTCTAAACAATATACAGCATTTAAAACTCATGAAGGATTTTATGAGTGGAATGTTATGCCTTTTGGTCTAGTGAACAGCACTGCAACGTTCACTAAGATGATGAATAAGTTATTAAGAAACATTGAAAATATTAGATACTATGTGGATGACATATGTATTTATACTAAAAATTGGTCAGACCATATAAACAGTTTGAATAAATTACTAGAAATTCTTCAAATTAATAATTTAACAGTATCACCTGAGAAAATAAAAATAGGTTTTAAAAACATAGATTTTCTTGGATATCATATTGGTCAAGGATTAGTCACACCAACAAACAATATTCTTAAAAGAATTTTTGATATTCGCATTCCAGAAAAGAAAAAAGAAGTTAGATCTATTATAGGATTATGCAATTTTTATAGAAAATTTATTCCTAACTTTGCAAACTTAATTGAAACTTTAATGAAATTAACTAAGAAAAGATGCAACAAAAAGTTGAATGGAATTCAGAATGTGACAATGCATTAAAGAGAATAAAACAATGTTTTGAAGAAAAACCAATTTTAAGTTCAATAGATATGACTAAGAAATTTATTGTAGGCACAGACGCTAGTAAGACATCAATCGGTGGATGTCTATATCAAGAGCAGGATAATATCAATAAACCAATACTATATTTAAGTAGAAAACTGTCAGACACTGAAAATAGATATTCAGTAATAGAACTAGAATGTTTAGCTTTAGTTTGGACAATAACTAAATTAAGCAAATACTTGCTAGGCAATGAGTTCACTGTGTTAATAGATCACAAACCTTTAGCTAACCTGAATACCAAAAGCATAAATAATGCTAAACTAACACGCTGGTCTTTGTTATTACAAGACTACTCATTTAACATAAAATACATTAAAGGGTCAAGTAACCATATCCCAGAAATAAGTATATTTTTTTTTTGAGTAAACATATTGAATTATTTAAACATAGAAAATACTGTATTGGGACAACAAGAATAAATATAACTAATTGGAATAACAAGTATAAATAAATAAATATTGGAACAATTAGAAAATATAAATTATATTGGTACAAGTAGAAATGAAATATAGTAGAACAACAAGGATAATGACTAGAATAAATAAGGTGAATGTTGGAGCTATAAATACACATTATATGGATATTGGAATAATTAAAACTAATAACAGTTGTATTTGAAAATAAAAGATTTGTATGTATTGAAAATATAATATAATACATGAATAATGATAATGACATTTAAGCTTGTCAAGTACACTATTGTATTGAGTATATTGACTCAAATATTTTTTTTAATAATATATATTTAAGAATTTATGTTGATGATTGATTCATAATGTATTTAAAATAGAAATATGCATACTTAATTAAGATGAGAATGAGGAGAGATTGTCTTTAAAAATAAAACACATACACTAAACAGTATAATGTACATGAGAATATGTTGTAAGAATGATTAATTACTCATCCACTTCATTCACATTGATGAAAATATTATTGAAGTTTATGCAAAGATCTTATTATGCAATGATTACTAATGCATATATTATTGAATTTGTTCATTGTTTGAAGTTTATTGTTCAATTTGTTATAAAACTTTTAAATTTTGTTAAATCCAATCAAAGGATTATTTGATTATGACATGGATTATTGTCAAGAAGACTTATTAGTCTCAAATATGTAACTTGAACAATTATTGACTAAAGAAGTCAAAGGTATGAAGATTGTAATAATATATGAATTTTATTAAAATGATGTTTAAATATTTTATATGTCAGAAGACATAATGAATTGTACATGGTGATAATATTGAATATGTCAAGATAAATTGACATGAAAAGTGCAAAGTTAAAAAATATTCACACTATATAAAATGAGGAGACAGACATAAGAAAAATGTCTTATATAATTGATGAGTGCAAAATGAATATTGTCAAATCACTAAGGAAAGTGTTATTGACAGAAGACAAAAGAAAAGGTCTTCATATGAGATGAGAGAAAAATGACTTGCTAGATAAAGCAAGGTAAATAATAAGTTGAACAAAATATCGTTGCAACAGAAGAAGTTTGTCAAAAGACAACATGAAAAATATATTGTACTGAAATAAAATGCTCTCATACAAAAGAAAAGAATGATATTGATGGGAAGAAAAATATGAAAGTGTTGAATATTGAAAATAAATTCATCAAGTGAATATGTACAAAGAAATGACAATTATGTCATAAGGTGATAGAAAATAATCACTATAAAAAAAAAAGGAGAAAAGAGGCGAGATAATAATGATAATTAAAAATGCACTTAAAACTTATGAAGAAGTTATGGTACTTGGTACCAACTTAAGTGAATAATCACTTATTATTGTATAAAAATTTTTTTTGTTTTGAAACTGAATTGATAATAATATTTTTGAAAATTGAACAAATTTTTATGTCAATATTATGATATGCTATATGATGCATTTAAAAATTGAAATATGAGATATATTATTGACAAGAATATTTTTATTAATAAATTTTGTATCATAACTAGTTTGATATTTATATCATAACCATTTTGTTTGACATTTTGTATATACACTGACATTTTTTATATAGATTTCTATTGATGTGATGTGATACAACAAAAATTTGTATTTTTATTTTGACAAAAGTAAATTTTATTAAGTTAAAGACAGAAAAACCAATAGAGACTGCTAAAAAAACTAAATGTATAACATTTGTTTTTTAAAGGAAAGGGGGATGTTGTTATAATCAGTTTAGGCTAGAGAATTTACAGTTGGCACAGAGATGGTTTTAATTATCTGGCCACTTAGTTTAGCGGAAGTGGGATAAACAGACGATAATTAAGAGACGATAGATTTTGGTAGCGACAAGTAGAGGGACTTGATTATTCATCTCACATCATTTTATACCATGTATGTACTTCCATAGATTGAATAAATAAATATATATAAATTTGATACATAGAAGTCTACTCAGTAATTTATACATGTGATTCGTCTCATACATGTGGATATTTAATAATATAATAATATACACCAAGCCAAGTTAGTTGAATCATATACTCCGAAGAGGCTGAAATGTATTTACACCTACCAAGAAACAGAAGTACGACGAAAATAAATATATATATTATACATACAACTGATCTACTAATCTACACACAAAAACTAACATATGACAGTGTACTCATGGTGGGCCCCTTTAAGCATCATGGTCGTCCATTTTTGCACGCATTGCGACCCCCCAGATGACCATGTGGACAGTAATTAACACTTTTCATATTTGCACACTTGTTAACATTGGCAAGTACTAGATATGGTGAGAATTTCATGCTGGTGTCTTAACGACTACTTGTTAAAAAATCTGCATGACCATAGTAATTTTGAATGTTTGAACTGACATCTTTGATGGACTGGATTTTCTTATTGTGAATTTCATTTTTTTACTTTGGACACCATTGGATTTTCCCTTCAAATTGCTGCCATTGTCATAGGCTTGCCCGCGTAAATTTTTGATAAAGATATCTCTTCTAGCTGCTTAAGAATAGTTTCAGTCATGCCAGCACCAGTTGTTAATTTAGAGGCACGAAACCCAAGAAATGTTCCTTTACAGACGATGGTGCTGCAGTTTCATTTTCTGGATTTGAAATCACATCCACAAAGCGAATGATCATGGTCATTTGTTCAACACGACCAGCATCTGGTGTGCAATCTAGAATAATTGAAAAGTACTTAGCATCACGAGCAGAATCCAGAATTTTTTGTTTGATTGCATTGGATAAAAGCTGAATCAATTCATTTGTATGTCTTTTCCTAGGTAATGTACATGAGTCTCATTGTCTTTAATCTTTTGGAGATGCTCATCCACAAGTGGGTCAAACAAAGCATCAAGGGGTAGGACCGTAGGGGTAAGACACAACGTATCTCAAAGACAAGTCAATTGCATTTTTAAGAATTTCAAAAATTTCAATATTAATAAACTCTTAGCACTAAAATATTTTTCAATCAATTTATTACTAAAGGACGTAATTTTTTTTTAAATATCTCTATTTTTACGTCTTTTACTACCCAGAATTTTTCCCGCCCTAGGCAAACGCCTAGTCCCGCCTAGTTTTTAAACCGGGCCTGGATACATATATGTACAGATTAGCACATATATTGTTCTAGATACATATGCTTTAATTGTTATAAATTTTTGTTTTAAGTGTATAAAATGTGTGATGTCTTATCAATAGACACAAGTTGTGTGATTATGTCAAGTAATTTTCACACTCAACAAATCTCCCCCCTCCTCTTTGATTATAACCCAGCTTTGATAAGCGATGATAGAAATGTGTTGTTGCCAGACAGGTATAAGACAGATATAATAATAATGTACAGATAAGTCATGAAAAATACGTTATACTGGACCTATCCACCTTGGATATTAGTCACTTGTATCATTTGTGCCAGTGACTAAAGTAGACACAAACCATTGGTCAATGAAAATCATGTGTAAGCATGAGAAGTATTTGTAGGATATGTCGGTCTTTAAAAACTTTTGAACGTGCTTAGAGCATCACAACTCAAACCTTTCAGAAAAACATATTTTAAACAATTAGATCATATATTTGAAAAAAATTAAAACATATTTTTAATAATTAAAACACATATTTTAAACAAAATTAATACAATTTAAATATGTTTAACAAGTATACACATGTTGAACAAAGTTAACAACATATTTAAAAAAAAGAAATAATAATTCAAACATTCTTTATATCAGTTGATAGGGTCGAATAGTCCAGGGTCGAACTGTCCCAGGGTCGAAGTGTCGCGGGGTCGAAATGTTTATATTGAATGTACACAAATAATAAACATTCTGGACCAACCATCGCTTGTGACACAATGAAGTTCAACTGCAGATTCATAGCTCACACACTGTGCAACTTAGGCACTCATGAATAGCGGTCAATTACAATAAAACGTTAGATATCTAGAACAACGCTTGTGTCTATCTGTACATATATGTATATAGGACAATGTATGTGTTTTATCTGTACATATATGTATCTAGGACAATGCATGTGTTTATATGTACGTATATGTATCTAAAATAATATATGTGCTAATCTGTTCATATATCTATCTAGAACAATATATGTGCTAATATGTACATATATGTATCTAGAACATTGTATGAGTTTATCTGTACATATATATCTAGAACAATATATGTGCTAATCTGTATATATATATGTATCTAGAACAGTGGTTCCCAAAGTGGTCCCTACGGACCCCCAGGGGTCCCTGGCATCATTCAGGCTATTTTACTAACATATACAGCTTATCTAATTTTTGGGCATAAAAGATTGAATCTTATTGAAGCTCACTTCTGGGTATTTTAGGCAGCATTGGCATTTTGGGCTTCAACAGCCGTGTGTGAGAACAGTTTCTCAACCCTCACACGAATGCTCACCCCATATCGCAGATCAATGTTACAAAAGCGTCTAAGCAATCTTTTCCTGCTTGCATTTGAAAAAGATTTAATAGACAATCTCAATGCTGAAGCATTTTTAGGTAAATTCAGTGCTAAACCACGACGTTTGTAAATATTTGAAACGTATTATAATATAAGTTCACAACCAGTGCCGACGAGTGTGTGTGTGGGGGGGGGACAGAGGGCCAATGCCCAGGGGCCCGGCGAGTTTTAGGAACCAGGACTGAGCTGGCCAATCAACTTTTTAAAATATTACTATCAGCACGATGTCTGGCCCCCTCTGCTTATGTGCTCTACTTAGTGAAATGTATTACCTGGATCCCCTGCTATAAAATGACTGGCCCCTGCTGTAGAATTTTCACGCTACGGGGCTGAGGGAGAGGGAGGGAGAGATGGGTCAGCTGAAGAAAAAAACAAACCGCTAGTCATGGGCCACGACAATAATGACCCGTAATTTAGATGGTCATTGTTTTGTCGTAGAGACAAATGGAATTTTGATCTAGCTCTTGGCTAAAGCCACAAAGGCAAATACTCTTGATCTTTTCTAGTTTTTGTCTCTTCAAAAACTGACGCCAGAAACGGAAACCGTTTTTTTTTCCTTGTTCTGCAAAATACATTCTTTTTTTTCTTGTTATTTAGGGTTGTGGATCTTTTTACTAGTTTGTCTACATTTTACGTGGGATAATTTTATTTTAGTTTATTGCCCAGATGATCTTCTCAAAGGCGAACTCTGTGTCATTTTTATGGTAGTTTCTAAATGGTAATCGTTGTACTTGTGTCAATGTCAAGGACATTAGGAAGAATGTAGGAAATAAAAAAAACCAAACATAAAAATACAAACGGCCATATTAACTCCGCGGCCAAACAATAACTAAGTCTACTACTACAGAATATTGAAAATACAAATATTGGCAGCGGTGGGATTCGAACCCACGCCTCCGAAGAGACTGTGGCCTAAAACCAGAGCTTTAGACCACTCGGCCACGCTACCCTCTAGAACATGATATGCCAGAAGGAAACAAAATAGCCAACACGAAGGGAAAGGTTTTAACGTAATTAGCTTGTGATATAAACATTCCGATTCTATTCCCTGGATCCTATTTCAATAAGTAAAGCTGACAGAGTGTACAGATTGTACAGATTGTAATTGAATGATCGAAAAAAAAGTGTATTGAGGTTGGCAGGGGAGGGGAGGGAGCATTATGTCGGATTTAAAAAAATCGGACATTGGATAGAAATTTAATGACGTGTTTGTAACATTTGGGCTATGACGAATTACCAAAATATACCAATTGACTGACAGGGGTCTTCATGAGACGTTGAGCATAGGGAGAAGTATCTCACCGTCTTCACTTCAGGTAGATGGCTCATGGTGATTAGTAAAGAGTAGCTCGGAACATCATCGATCCCTTATCTTCTATATATATATTTCTCCTCTTCGAGAAGACGCCGGAAATACGTCACAGCAAGCAAGACTATAAGTCAACCACGTTCGACAACTTGCATTGTTTACCAGCCTGAAAGACTATTTATAGATTTGTGGAATTCCCACAGCAAGCGCGGTTTTTTATTTCTTTTATAAAACCAGATTATTTTAATTTCTTATATGACGTTTTGTCCTCTTATTTGGTAAAATATATTAAGCAATATGAGCACGATGGTGGTTGTATAATAATATTTCATGTCTAGAAAGCTCCAGTAATTTTTAAAACAGTATTGTTTGGTCGTAATCATGTTTTTATGTGCTCTAAATACGAAACTATTTCATTTATCCCCCGTCGCGGTAAATTCTGTATCCGTTTAACCGCGGAAATGAGGGAATGCTGTACATAAAATAACATTATGTCAACTGATTATTTTAAATAAAAAAACACATTTAATAATACAATTTTGTGTGAAGATAAAAGTAATATTGAACTATTTCCTATGTGAGAATTTAAAAAAAAATGGTGTATTAATATAGATTACAAACAAATGGTAACAGTAATTATTACATCAGCTTGCAAGGATATTTATAGTGCTGAAGGTTTGTTTCGATTTCGCCCCCTTCGTATTGCCCTTCGGTTCCTACGCAAGGCCTCAAACACACATGACCTTCTGGTGCCATCTGTAGCGCCACATGCTACAGAAAAATTTAAATGCATCATTTGTTCCAAAACCTTCCGACTCCAGAGATATCTCAACGCACATTAAAAAAATAATAAATAAAATAACATTATAATGTCAACTGATTATAGTAAATACAAAACACATTTAATAATACAACTATGTGTGAAGAAAAAAGTAATATTATATGGTACCTTCTAGCAACTTGCTTTTTTATTGTATTGATTCATGTTTTCATTCAGTTTCTAACAAACACATTTTTCGGGGGGGGGGGGGTTAATTTGCATTGCTTGGTGTATTAATAAAGATTACAAACAAATGGTAACTGTTTCAGAATATGTACGCATTACACAACATCTATCTTTACTGAATAGTGTAGGTACTGTAGGATGAAGGTTATACTAAAAGAAACTTAAGCTGGGTTGAGCAAGTCTAAAAAAAAAATAACACTATAGTGTGCTGGGGGAAAGGGTGGATTTAGGCAGACACAAAGCGAATTGTTGCAAACAAGAAAAAAAGCAATGCAAATTACTACCTCCCCCTCCCCCCGAAATATGTTTGCTAGAAACTGAATGAAAAAAAAACCAATAAAATAAAAAATAAAAAATCTGCTGGAAGGTACCAGATAGTGACCATAAAGTCTGCACATGATAGTTCTACTTTGCATACCATATATTTTTTCCGAAGATGTCAGCCTATTATATTGTTTGATTGCTTATTTAAAAATATAATTACAGTAATTATATTGATTGATAAGGCGGTGTATGTTACGCCGCTGGAATGCTAGTATATATCATATAATACTCATTTCCAGTGTGCGTTAAATCGAAAGCGGAAAACAAGAATTCAAAATGGCGTCATCCCCTGTGTCTCGATTCAATTTTTCTTTTTGAAATATCTACAGTTTTCAATAGTTTCTGTGCTTTTAATTATGAAATTTAAAAGTCCCCAATATTAAAAATTAATAATTAGCATATAATATCATTCAAATCATTGTAGTTTTTATTACAACAGAGCATTATAACATCGTTAAATGTAAACAATAGTAATAATCGAAACGCAGTGGCTTCGAGTACGACCGGGCGTGTTACGTATTTTTTTTTCATGACACGACCAGGAAATTTTGATGACGTCAGTAAACAGATAGAACTCTTATGATTTAAAGTTATTTTCTTTTCGCGGGAACGAGCAATTTTTTCTAGTTATACATTAAAATAGTACTTATGATTGTGTGTTCTGCCAGCACAATGGTTACGCCGTTTGGACGCGACTCATTTTTATGCTGACTATATCAAGGTTCAATTACTCCCAGAAACATAACTTTTTTTTATTGTATTTTTATTTTCAGAATGTATCCTTTTAGTTGTTTTAATGAAAATTAACTAACTAGATATCTTTGACATTTGTTTTTAATTGAAATAATTTATATTTTAGGATGTTGTAAAAAAAAAGAAACAACAACTAATTAGGTTTTTTTTAACTATTTCATAGCTTAAAAAAAATATTTTGAAATTATGTATCAAAGCTGAACACAGAGGCGTAACAAGGAAGGGGGGGGTGTCCAAAATCAAAAGTCCCGCCGGGCTCCAGCTTGAGGGAGACCCCAAAATTATTTTTTACATTAAATATTAAGTACATAATCTCATGTCATGGTATCGAATGTCAAAATGCAATGCCCCCAAATCCTAGGTTCGGCAATGGCTTTACAATAGTCCATCTTCCTGCAAAGGGTTTGCAGGGTATAGCTAGTCCTAAGGCTATATATTACATAACTTTTCCTTACCATCATTTTTGCGTCACACTTTAAAAAATTCAGAGAAGCCTACATATTTAAAATTTACTAAATAATAATAAGATTAAGAAACGAAAATAGAGGGGATGGGGAAGCATTTATATCCGAGAATTGAACCAAATACTGACGGAGACGAATTAACGAGTGTTAGCTTTCTGGGGGGGGGGGTACGATAGATACTAATTTAGCGCATAATTTTTTGTTTTATTCGTCCGACTTTATTAGGCTTGGGCAGACCCGAAAAAAGCACATCTTTACTCTTAGTCTTAGATATATATCCTGACAACTAAAATATATAATTCAAAGCCGTATTTATTTTAAAAAAATATTATAAAAATATCTCCGATTATTAACAGCAAATGACTTTATTTATTAGGCTTGGACAGACCCGAAAAAAATTAAAGCCAAATATAAAAATATCTCCGATTATAAACAGCAAATGACGTCATTAAAGTCTGCAGTAAATAAGAGTTCTCATTCATTCTGTTTACTGACGTCATCAAAGTTTGCTGGTCGTGTCTCGGAAAAAAAAAACACGTAACACGCCCGGTCGTATTCGAAGCCACTGCGTAACAAAAAATAAAAAACATTATGACAGTTAATTATTTTTTTTTTACATTTTGATAATTACGTAAGATAAATGGCATAAACACTGACAATCATAATAACTGTCTCAAGTTTGCTGTTTAAGTATATATATCCATAAAGGGGAAAGGGGATAAGCATAATAGAGCGGTTAAGCTATGTAAGATTGTTTAACATTTTTTTTAAGGAAATTTTTTAATTGCTAATTTAATTGTTGGAGAAAAAAGGGGAGAGTGAAAGAGTTTCTTTCACACACGATGTGTCTGGTTATCCCATAGATATCGATATATCTATGGGCTATCCATTCTATAATACTCCGGAACTAGGATGAAAGTAGATCCTGAGAGGTTGATATCGATCCTACAATATTGCATTATAAGTTTGTACATCGAATTTGACTCGAATGGGAGAAAATAATTTTGAAAAACTGTTAATTTGTTTTTATAATATTTGCCAAATTAAAACTAATTTTCAATATAAAACTTTATAATCTTGACGCTTTCGTCGCACATTATATATTTGCTCTCGATTGCAGAATCGATTTTAGTTGTTCTCTTTTTTAGAGCATTTTCTAAAAAAAATGCTCTATTGTCCCCGTTTTGTCTGTCTGTCTGACTGTAGTCACCCTAGATCTCAACAACCATAAGTCCTAGACCCATGATGTATATATCATTTTGTAGGTCTTGGCCTGCCAAGAAATGACTTTTTTCCATTTCGCGATCTGACCTCTGAGGGCCTTAAAAGGGGCCTTATAAAGTACCGTTTTTACTATATAAGCTATATAAAGGAGCGCCCTATATCTCAGCAACCATAAGTCCTAGACCCATGATGTATATATCATTTTGTAGGTCTTGGTCTGCCATGTGTACATCAAGTTCATTTCGCGATAGGACCTCTGAGGGCCGGGCTTCAGGGCTCCTAAGGGGCTTATATATTATATATATGGCCCCATTCTACACCTTGTACGTTCAATAACCCATTCATTTGGTGCGAAATACTGCAGCACGTAGTTTCACCAAGATTTATTAAGAAACTCATCAAATGAAATAGTAAGCTTGTGTTCTGAGTTTAATTGAATGCATCAGAGCTATGCAACAATTGACGGAGTTTTCGGACTATTAAATGACTACAATTTCGAATGTTTTCAGTAACCACAAATCACTTGTAGTTAGATTTAAGAGAAAATAATTTTTTTTCAAATATAAAGAAACGTCTTTATATTATTTTTTTTACAGATATATGCATTACACAATTGAATTTATAAACATTTCCAAAATTTACAAATATTTACTGAAAGCTAACAAACGTACTGATACATAACAAGAAAATGCGCTAACACGTCCTGTGTCCAGAATGGAACAGGCTTAATTGCTTGTTTGTTTTTTTTTGTTTGTTTGTTTTTGTTGTTGTTGTTTTTTAATGGGTGGTCTATTTCACAAATGCGGTTTAATGAAATAGTCTGTGGGAATAAGTTCGTGTATTAAATCCCAACGGTAGCGTAAACAGCGTTTAGGCAACCCATGGCATTTGTTTTCATGTTTTATTTTTTTTTAAATCATACAAACAACTGAGTACATTTAGTGTTCAAATACAGGTTGTCTCCAAAATGTACGACGTAGTGTTAAAGTAGCGGGCATGAAATCACGATTCACTGGGAGTCCGCGGGGTTGACTTTAAACGTGAGGGAATCCCATGGGGATTGGCTTGTGCTAAGCGGGAATCCCATTGGGATGGGCTTGTGCTAAGCGGGAATCCCATGGGGATGGGCTTGTGCTAAGCGGGAATCCCGTGGGGAGGAAAACACCAATCCGTAATTATTTGTCACAGGTCATGTTATAATTGAATAGATATGTGTCAGTAGCACCAGATATTAGATAAGTGACCATGACACTCAATGTGACGACATGATGTAATTATTACCAAGATACTATTGGTAGATATGAAATGTAACCTGGTCAACCAGAACTATTTAACAGGACATAAATATATTACAATTTCGTCCATTAGACAACTACCTCACACAACAGATTTTAGTATTATAGTACAGCAGCCTATCTATCTATCTATATATATATATATTAGGGTGGTGCTTAGGAACCACTAAAAATTAAAACCTTGATTTCTTTAGGTCTCACCCCTTTAAATTGTTCCTTTGGATGTAGAAACATCTAGAAAAAAAATTGGTGCTGATATCTTAATATTTAGAGGTAGCTCAATGAAGCCAAAGTTTAGGTAGGCCACGTTCAACAAGTACAGATCACGCTTTTGGAATTTTTGGCTTTTTTAATCAAAGATAGTTTCTCAAACATAACATTAAACAGTAGAATGAATTATTAAACAAGCACAAACAATCCTGCATCTACAATATTCTACCTGTAATTATAGTTCAATGTTATGTTATCAGTCCGATAAGAAGTCATTTTGACAATGTCTGTTTCTTAGTGTCTGGATAGGATTGTCGATGCTGTTGAACAGTCTGCAGCAGGAACTGAAGCTGCTCCTCATCTCTGGTGAGGATTCTACTTTACTCATGAATCAATGCCACACCCCTTTCTGCATGGTCGTTGACAACCTGAATCTGCCGGTCGGTCTCCAAAGATCGCCGATAATCTTCATGGTTGGTCCACTCATCTGGGTCAGCATCCAGGAATCCAGTCTGAAGCTCCATCATGTCAAAGAATCTCTTAGACTTTGGCGACACGAAGTCCTTGAGATTAGCTTGATGTCCTCTGGCTCCTCATTACCGCCTTTATTCATGGAATTTACCATGCGTCTTTTTGTTTCCGCCGATACCTGATCATCGAAGAATGCCAACCCAACCAATTCAGGGGACAGGTACCAGAGGTGCGTTGAAAACGTGTTGGATGCAGCACTGGAAACAGCTCTATTGATTCCGGAGTGGCTGAGAATTGATTGGAGCAACAGCATATCATTGTATGGAGCAGCGGCTGCCAGATTAGCCGTGAACCAGGCTCTGAGCACCAGTTCCGGGAGGCAGTTTTGCAACAGTTAACAACTGTGATGCTCCTTTCCCAGAAACAATTACAGGAAGTCTGTCGATGCATTCATTATTTGTGAGATCCGGAATCAACTTTCCATCACAATGCACAACCATAGGATAATCAGCTTGGAACTCGACTTTGAGATGTTCTGCGTACTGGGATCTGTGTAGCATTCTTTGACGGCGAACTGTCCAACGGTTCAGAGTCAGATCTAGAATATCGCATCGTGACCAATGGACGTGGCTGTCTCAGCAATGACAAGTGTTGCTGAATTGCTTGACATTTTTGTTCCATCCAGTGCAGCTGTTAATCGAGGCTTTTTGCCTTTCCTTTTCTTAGCACTAGCAGGTGTTTGAGATAAGCAGCTTGCAACAGGTTCTTCACATTCTGTTGTACTCTGCTCGTTGCTGTCATTCATATCAGCTGAGCTACTGCTACATGACGAGGATACAAGGGCTGCTGGCTCCAGAAGCCTCTTTTCCTGCTCTTTCATCACTTGGTGTCTTAACGTCATCCGCTGCTTTCTGTCTGCTGAACGTCTTTCCTTGTCAGATAATGTCCGGTCTACCCCAGCCATGCTATAAAATTTATCTCTTAACTATTTGTTTGCTGGCAAACTGCCAAACTGGCACGTTGCCAATAGTTTCTAGGTGGTGTAGTTAGGCCTATACTGTCTTGCTAATAGTTTCTTTGTCTAGGCCTACTAGGCCTGCTGTGTATTAAATTACCACTTCCAGGCCTATTTACATGTTTTATATGCTTAGTACAGCAGTGTAGGACAATCCACTTAACTCAAATTAATATTATACAGTGTTAAACACACAACAACAGTGCAGTACACTATGTATTTTCATCGCGGTCCAATACTCCTAAACTTTAACGCCATTGAGCTACCAGTAAACATGAACTGAATACCTTGATATTTTATTTTAAGAGTTTCTATATATGAACGAACAAAAATAGGGGGTAAGAGCAGAGATATTCGAAAGTTCGTTTCTAAGCACCACCCTAATATATATATATTTTGGTGAGTTATAATTTTTTTTTCAGTTGCATATCTGAGACATGTGTAGAATGATGCCCCATAGCATCCAGATGAAGGGTTAAAAAACAATTTTCCAAACAAACTATGTCTACCACCTGTAACTTTAAAGTTTATAATCCCATAGTAACAAGAAAAAGGCAACTTAATGTAAAATCATGCAATATTTCTCACTTCACAAGAAACTGGATTTTGATACAACAGACGGTAACTGATCCCTGGATCGTTTACACTGCAACACCATTCCATGACGTGCGGTATGTCCAATAACCCTAGAAGTGGTTGCTGATACGTCTCGCACAACTCGTTCAACGGGCTGAGAATGACATAATATATCAGGTACTGACAAAGCAGAGATGTTGTCTAGGTCGTCATTGGAAACCATTGATAGGAGTGGTGGTGGGGTCATTGTTGTTGTATCCCAAGAAATCATATCCATGTATGACGATGTAGATGGATTCAAATTGATCGACTGTTTATCAAAAAATCGAATGTTATTCTGGGAATGTATTCGTGCATGAACTATCTTCCCATAGGCGATTTTTCTAACAGATTGATTCTCATCAAGAATACCGGCAAGAAGGATGCTCTCAGGGTGGGCGAAGTAAGCATTGTTCTGTAAAACTGGCTTCATGATTGCCCAATCATCAGGACCCAGTTCAAAACATAGTTTCATAAGATGGAAAATATTCTGAGCACCATCGTAACATTCTGAATTAAGCTTTATATAAAACCATGAAGGTGCGTAAACGTTTACAATGAATCTGACAATTCTGTATAAAGTCGATGTACATTTGGATGAAGACATATATAATCGTAGGATTCGGTTAGCCGTTGTTAGCCATTTTGCATGGTTAAGATTTCCTGGCATATAATTTTGAAGAAATTGTTTGTTTTCAGTTCCAATGATTCCTTTCTGAACTGCTAAGCAACTTCGTAGTAGATAACTTTGATCAGTACTAAGATCTTTCTTCACGTCATCGGCAATGCACAACTTTTCCTTGGACTGTTTTGAAATTCGTGAGAGGTAAATTTTTGGGATCAAAGTCTAAAGAACTCATGATTTTACTGGTTGACGTACTTGACCTGTTGTGCGTCCGCCGTCAACCACAGAAATGTATTTCCGTAGAGGAAGTTCATTTGTATATGCAATAAACAAATGAGCCACTACAGTGGTCTTCCAACATGTTGTTCTACCTCTAGAATCACCCATTCGTCTTACCTGTGTTGATGACTGTACCATCACAAACTATTGCTGACAATGTTTCCATGGATTTGGTGTGTGTGATAACTGACAGAAGTTCTTTGGCAATATCACTTGATTTGCTACTGTCCGGCACAACATGATCTATGTACTGTCCACCAGGATAGGAGACTACGACATACTGTTGTTCTTTAATAGATCTCCTGTTACATCCTGTACCTGTCCTAACCACTGTTACATTCTGCTTGCCATCAAATCCCATACATTTAAATTGTCTTACATCATCCGAATGTCTGTTTATTCCTTTCTGTTGGATCCAAACTTTTCTGTCTGTGAAGTTTTACGACACAAATTTAATTCATTATCCATATCCACATCGTTCATGGTCTCTGTGCATTTCTGTCTCTTACTTCTGTAAACTGTCTTCTGCAACTTCATTGTCATTTCTTTGTCAATTTTCCCTATATACATTTTCCGTGTTGTTTTTTGATCTGCCCGAAAATTCCATTGGCAAAGGACAAGTACATGCCGATCTTTCTCTTGCACCAGAATCAAAACACTTACAACAACATATATCAAATACACTTTGCAAACTTTTAAAGGTTTCTTCAAAAGTTGTTGACGATTTTTTTGAGGTAGAGTATTTGTTGAGTTCCTTTACTTTTGCAACAAGCCTCTCAGCACGCTTCACTATACTCTTGATTTCAATAGTAGGTATACCATCAATATCGTAGATATCCTTCACTTCTTTGCCAATTAATGAAGATCTTCCACGCACCGAGGAACATTCTCCGAATTTCAGCTGATAATCATACGCACGAAAAACGTCAGCAGAAGTGTGCAACTGACTTTTAGGCATTGGCTGTGAGTTACCAAATATCGAGTGTTCAGTTGAACTTGTGGTCATGTTCAATGTTCAAATATATGTTGCTGTTCAAATACAATCCTGTAGTACACGTATAGATGAATAAGTCAAGATATAAATATAAATTAGTAACTTTGCAATGTTCCAATTATTGTTGACTTCAAATTCACTGTTGTTGAATACTAGAGATCTGAAACACACCAAAATGCAAAATTTAAAAATCAGTAGGTCACAATTTAAAGTAAAAAATTATAAGGAAACATACAAAATAGGCGTTTTTACTACACAGTCACAGAAGGGTAAAACAAACTAAAAGTTGCAGCATGTAGACGACTTCAGAAATTCCTTTGCAAATTACTTATTGAATACATCATGCAATTTTTCCATGATGTCTCAAGAAAAAAAAATTATGACTCACCCTTATATATATGGTTTGAATTAACAACCTATGGGTGTTTCTGACTGATAAAGTTAAATGTGAGCAAACCGAGATGACGTGAAATTTAAACTGTTATTCATTCTCTGCAATCATTCATCTGTAAGTGTATTGTGGAAATATTCGGTGTAATAATAATATACAAATTATTTGTATCTTGTGGTGTGGTAATAATATACAGATTATTGGCATCTTGTAGAGTGATAATAATTTACAAATTATTTATATCTTGTGGTGTGATACTAATTTACAGATTATTAATATCATTGGTGTGATAATAATATACAGATTATTGGTATCTTGTGGTGTGGTAATAATAAACAGATTATTGGTATCTTGTGGTGTGATAATAATAAACAGATTATTGTTAGCTTGTGAGAGTAGCCAGAGCAGTTTGATTTGATGAGCATGTTGGAATTAATGATGTGTAGTCAGAGCAGTTTAATTTGATCAGCATGTTGGAATTAATGATGTGTAGTCAGAGAAGTTTGATTTGATGAGCATGTTGGAATTAATGATGTGTAGTCAGAGAAGTTTGATTTGATGAGCGTGTTGGAATTAATGATGTGTAGTCAGAGCAGTTTAATTTGATGAGAATGTTGGAATTAATGATGTGTAGTCAGAGCAGTTTGATTTGATGAGCATGTTGGAATTAATGATGTGTAGTCAGAGCAGTTTGATTTTATGAGCATTTAAGAATTAATGATGTGTAGTCAGAGAAGTTTGATTTTAAGGGCATGTTGGCATTAATGATGTGTAGTCAGAGAAGTTTGATTTGATGAGCATTGTTTGAATTGATGATGTGTAGTCAGAGCAGTTTGATTTGATGAGCATTGTTTGAAATAATGATGTGTAGTCAGAGCAGTTTTTTTTTGATGGGCGTGTTTGAATTAATGATATGTAGTCAGAGCAGATTTATTTGATGAGCAGTGTTTGAATTAATGATGTGTAGTCAGAGCAGTTTGATTTGATGAGCATGTTTGAATTAATGATATGTGTCAGAGAAGTTCTATTTGATAAGCATGTTGGAATTAATGATGTGTAGTCAGAGCAGTTTGATTTGATGAGCATTTATGAATTAATGATGTGTATTCTGAGCAGTTTGATTTGATAAGCGTGTTGAATTAATGATGTGTAGTCAGAGCAGTTTGATTTGTTGAGCGTGTTTGAATTAATGATGTGTAGTTAGAGCAGTTTGATTTCATGAGCATTTTGGAATTAATGATGTGTAGTCAGAGAAGTTTGATTTGAAGGGCATGTTGGCATTAATGATGTGTAGTCAGAGAAGTTTGATTTGATGAGCATTGTTTGAATTAATGATGTGTAGTCAGAGCAGTTTGATTTGATGAGCATTGTTTGAAATAATGATGTGTAGTCAGAGCAGTTTTTTTTTGATGAGCGTCTTTGAATTAATGATATGTAGTCAGAGCAGATTTATTTGATGAGCATTGTTTGATTTAATGATGTATAGTCAGAGCAGTTTGATTTGATGAGCGTGTTTGAATTAATGATGTGTAGTCAGAACAGTTTTTTTGATGTGCGTGTTTGAATTAATGATGTGTAGTCAGAGCAGTTTGATTTGATGAACAGTGTTTGAATTAATTATGTGTAGTCAGAGCACTTTTATTAGATGAGCGTGTTTGATTTAATGATGTGTAGTCAGAGCAGTTTTATTTGATGAGCATTGTTTGATTTAATGATGTATAGTCAGAACAGTTTGATTTGATGAGCGTGTTGGAATTAATGATGTGTAGTCAGCGCAGTTCGATTTGATGAGCATTTTTAGAATTAATGATATGTAGTCAGAGCAGTTTGATCTGAAGAGCAGTGTTTGAAATAATGATGTGTAGTCAGAGCAGTTTGATTTGATGAGCAGTGTTTGAATTAATTATGTTTAGTCAGAGCAGTTTTATTAGATGAGCAGTGTTTGAATTAAAGTTGTGTATTTAGAGAAGTTTGATTTGATGAGCATTGTTTGAATAAATGATGTGTAGTCAGAGCACATTGATTTGATGAGCATGATGGAATTAATGATGTAGTCAGAGCAGATTTATTTGATGAGCATTGTTTGATTTAATGATGTATAGTTAGAGCAGTTTGATTTGATGAGCGTGTTGGAATTAATGATGTGTAGTCAGAGCAGTTTGATTTGATGAGCAGTGTTTGATTTAATGATGTATAGTCAGATCAGTTTGATTTGATGAGCAGTGTTTGAAATAATTATGTGTAGTCATTGCAGTTTTATTAGATGAGCGTGTTTGAATTAATAATGTGTAGTCAGAGCAGTTTGATGTGATGAGCATGTTGGAATAAATGATGTGTTGTCAGAGCAGTTTGATTTGATGAGCATGTTGGAATTAATGATGTGTAGTCAGAGAAGTTTGATTTGATGAACATGTTGGAATTAATGATGTGTAGTCAGAGCAGTTTTATTTGATGAGCATGTTGGAATTAATGATGTGTAGTCAGAGAAGTTTGATTTGATGAGCAGTGTTTGAATTAATTATGTGTAGTCAGTGCAGTTTTATTAGATGAGCGTGTTTGAATTAATGATGTGTAGTCAGAGCAGTTTGATGTGATGAGCATGTTGGAATAAATGATGTGTTGTCAGAGCAGTTTGATTTGATGAGCATGTTGGAATTAATGATGTGTAGTCAGAGAAGTTTGATTTGATGAACATGTTGGAATTAATGATGTGTAGTCAGAGCAGTTTTATTTGATGAGCATGTTGGAATTAAAGATGTGTAGTCAGAGAAGTTTGATTTGATGAGCGTGTTTGAATTAATGATGTGTATTTAGAGCAGTTTGATTTGATGAGCATGTTGGAATTAATGATGTGTAGTCAAAGCAGTTTTATTTGATGAGCATGTTGGGATTTAATGATGTGTAGTCAGAGAAGTTTGATTTGATGAGCGTGTTGAATTAATGATGTGTAGTCAGAGCAGTTTGATTTGTTGAGCGTCTTTGAATTAATTATATGTAGTCAGAGCAGTTTTATTAGATGAGCGTGTTTGAATTAATGATGTGTAGTCATAGCAGTTTGATTTGATGAGCAGTGTTTGAATTAATGATGTGTAGTCATAGCAGTTTGATTTGATGAGCATGTTGGAATTAATGATGTGTAATCAGAGCAGTTTGATTTGATGAGCATGTTGGAATTAATGATGTGTAGTCAGAGAAGTTTGATTTGATGAGCATGTTGGAATAAATGATGTGTATTCAGAGCAGTTTGATTTCATGAGCATGTTGGAATTAATTATGTGTAGTCAGAGAAGTTTGATTTGATGAGCATGTTAGAATTAATGATGTGTAGTCAGAGAAGTTAGATTTCATGAGCATGTTGGAATTAATTTTGTGTAGTCAGAGAAGTTTGATTTGATGAGCAGTGTTTGAATTAATGATGTGTAGTCAGAGCAGTTTGATTTGATGAGCAGTGTTTAATTAATGTTGTGTAGTCAGAGAAGTTTGATTTGATGAGTATGTTTGAATTTATGATGTGTATTCAGAGCAGTTGGATTTCATGAGCATTGTTTGAATTAATGATGTGTAGTCAGAGCAGTTTGATGTGATGAGCATGTTGGAATAAATGATGTGTTGTCAGAGAAGATTGATTTGATGAGCATGTTTAAGTTAATGAAATGTGTCAGAGAAGTTCTATTTGATAAGCATGTTGGAATTAATGTTGTGTAGTCAGAGCAGTTTGATTTGATGAGCTTGTTTGATTTAATGATGTATAGTCTGAGCAGTTTGATTTGATGAGCATTTATGAATTAATGATGCGTATTTTGAGCATTTTGATTTGATAAGCGTGTTGAATTAATGATGTGTAGTCAGAGCAGTTTGATTTGTTGAGCGTCTTTAAATTAATTATGTGTAGTCAGAGCAGTTAGATTTTATGAGCATTGTTTGAATTAATAATGTGTAGTCAGAGCAGTTTGATGTGATGAGCATGTTGGAATTAATGATGTGTATTCAGAGCAGTTTAATTTTAAGGGCATGTTGGCATTAATGATGTGTAGTCAGAGCAGTTTGATTTGATGAGCATTGTTTGAATTAATGATGTGTAGTCAGAGCAGTTTAATTTGATGAGCATTGTTTAAAATAATGATGTGTAGTCAGAGCAGTTTTTTTTGATGAGCGTCTTTGAATTAATGATATGTAGTCAGAGCAGATTTATTTGATGAGCATTGTTTGATTTAATGATGTATAGTCAGAGCAGTTTGATTTGATGAGCGTGTTTGAATTAATGATGTGTAGTCAGAACAGTTTTTTTGATGTGCGTGTTTGAATTAATGATGTGTAGTCAGAGCAGTTTATTTGATGAACAGTGTTTGAATTAATTATGTGTAGTCAGAGCACTTTTATTAGATGAGCGTGTTTGAATTAATCATTTGTAGTCAGAGCAATTTCATTTGATGAGCATTGTTTGATTTAATGATGTATAGTAAGAGTTGTTTGATTTGATGAGCGTGTTGGAATTAATGATGTGTAGTCAGCGCAGTTCGATTGGATGAGCATTTTTAGAATTAATGATGTGTAGTCAGAGCAGTTTTATCTGAAGAGCAGTGTTTGAAATAATGATGTGTAGTCAGAGCAGTTTGATTTGATGAGCAGTGTTTGAATTAATTATGTTTAGTCAGAGCAGTTTTATTAGATGAGCAGTGTTTGAATTAATGTTGTGTATTTAGAGAAGTTTGATTTGATGAGCATTGTTTGAATTAATGATGTGTAGTCAGAGCACATTGATTTGATGAGCATGATGGAATTAATGATGTAGTCAGAGCAGATTTATTTGATGAGCATTGTTTGATTTAATGATGTATAGTTAGAGCAGTTTGATTTAATGAGCGTGTTGGAATTAATGATGTGTAGTCAGAGCAGTTTGATTTGTTGAGCAGTGTTTGATTTAATGATGTATAGTCAGATCAGTTTGATTTGATGAGCAGTGTTTGAAATAATTATGTGTAGTCATTGCAGTTTTATTAGATGAGCGTGTTTGAATTAATAATGTGTAGTCAGAGCAGTTTGATGTGATGAGCATGTTGGAATAAATGATGTGTTGTCAGAGCAGTTTGATTTGATGAGCATGTTGGAATTAATGATGTGTAGTCAGAGAAGTTTGATTTGATGAGCATGTTGGAATTAATGATGTGTAGTCAGAGCAGTTTTATTTGATGAGCATGTTGGAATTAATGATGTGTAGTCAGAGAAATTTGATTTGATGAGCGTGTTTGAATTAATGATGTGTAGTCAGAGAAGTTTGATTTCATGAGCATGTTGGAATTAATGTTGTGTAGTCAGAGCAGTTTTATTTGATGAGCATTGTTTGAATTAATGATGTGTAGTCAGAGTAGTTTGATTTGAAGAGCATGTTTGAATTAATGATGTGTAGTCAGAGAAGTTTGATTTGATGAGCAGTGTTTGAATTAATGTTGTGTAGTCAGAGAAGTTTGATTTGATGAGTATGTTTGAATTTATGATGTGTAGTCAGAGCAGTTTGATTTCATGAGCATTGTTTGAATTAATGATATGTAGTCAGAGCAGTTTTATTAGATGAGCGTGTATGAATTAATGATGTGTCGTCAGAGCAGTTTGATTTTATGAGCATGTTGGAATTAATGATGTGTAGTCAAAGCAGTTTTATTTGATGAGCATGTTGAAATTAATGATGTGTAGTCAGAGAAGTTTGATTTGATGAGCAGTGTTTGAATTAATAATGTGTAGTCAGAGTAGTTTGATTTGAAGAGCATGTTGGAATTAATTATGTGTAGTCAGAGAAGTTTGATTTGATGAGCATTGTTTGAATTGATTATATGTAGTCAGAGAAGTTTGATTTGAAGGGCATGTTGGCATTAATGATGTGTAGACAGAGAAGTTTGATTTGATGAGCATTGTTTGAATTAATGATGTGTAGTCAGAGCAGTTTGATTTGATGAGCATTGTTTGAAATAATGATGTGTAGTCAGAGCAGTTTTTTTGATGAGCGTCTTTAAATTAATGATATGTAGTCAGAGCAGATTTTTTTGATGAGCATTGTTTGATTTAATGATGTATAGTCAGAGCAGTTTGATTTAATGAGCGTGTTTGAATTAATGATGTGTAGTCAGAACAGTTTTTTTGATGAGCAGTGTTTGATTTAATGATGTATAGTCAGATCAGTTTGATTTGATGAGCAGTGTTTGAATTAATTATGTGTAGTCATTGCAGTTTTATTAGATGAGCGTGTTTGAATTAATAATGTGTAGTCAGAGCAGTTTTATGTGATGAGCATGTTGGAATAAATGATGTGTTGTCAGAGCGGTTTGATTTGATGAGCATGTTGGAATTAATGATGTGTAGTCAAAGCAGTTTTATTTGATGAGCATGTTGGAATTAATGATGTGTAGTCAGAGAAGTTTGATTTGATGAGCGTGTTTGAATTAATGATGTGTAGTCAGAGAAGTTTGATTTCATGAGCATGTTGGAATTAATGTTGTGTAGTCAGAGAAGTTTGATTTGATGAGCAGTGTTTGAATTAATTATGTGTAGTCAGAGTAGTTTGATTTGAAGAGCATGTTGGAATTAATGATGTGTAGTCAGAGAAGTTTGATTTGATGAGCATTGTTTGAATTGATGATGTGTAGTCAGAGCAGTTTGATTTGATGAGCATTGTTTGAAATAATGATGTGTAGTCAGAGCAGTTTTTTTTTGATGGGCGTGTTTGAATTAATGATATGTAGTCAGAGCAGATTTATTTGATGAGCAGTGTTTGAATTAATGTTGTGTAGTCAGAGCAGTTTGATTTGATGAACAGTGTTTGAATTAATGATGTGTAGTCAGAGCAGTTTTATTTGATGAGCATTGTTTGATTTAATGATGTATAGTCAGAGCAGTTCTATTTGATGAACAGTGTTTGAATTAATGATGTGTAGTCAGAGCAGTTTTATTTGATGAGCATTGTTTGATTTAATGATGTATAGTCAGAGCAGTTTGATTTGATGAGCGTGTTTGAATTATAAATGTGTAGTCAGCGCAGTTCGATTTGATGAGCATTTTTAGAATTAATGATGTGTAGTCAGAGCAGTTTTATTAGATGAGCAGTGTTTGAATTAATGTTGTGTATTTAGAGAAGTTTGATTTGATGAGCATTGTTTGAATTAATGATGTGTAGTCACAGCAGTTTTATTTGATGAGCATGATGGAATTAATGATGTAGTCAGAGCAGATTATTTGATGAGCATAGTTTGATTTAATGATGTATAGTTAGAGCAGTTTGATTTGATGAGCGTGTTGGAATTAATGATGTGTAGTCAGAGCAGTTTGATTTGATGAGCAGTGTTTGATTTAATGATGTATAGTCAGATCAGTTTGATTTGATGAGCAGTGTTTGAATAAATTTAGTGTAGTTAGAGCAGTTTTATTAGATGAGCGTGTTTGAATTAATGATGTGTAGTCAGAGCAGTTTGATGTGATGAGCATGTTGGAATAAATGATGTGTTGTCAGAGCAGTTTGATTTGATAAGCAGTGCTTGAATTAATGTTGTGTAGTCAGAGAAGTTTGATTTGATGAGCGTGTTTGAATTAATGATGTGTAGTCAGAGAAGTTTAATTTCATGAGCATGTTGGAATTAATGTTGTGTAGTCAGAGAAGTTTGATTTGATGAGCAGTGTTTGAATTAATGATGTGTAGTCAGAACAGTTTGATTTGATGAGCATGTTGGAATTAATGATGTGTAGTCAGAGAAGTTTGATTTGATAAGCAGTGTTTGAATTAATGTTGTGTAGTCAGAGAAGTTTGATTTGATGAGTATGTTTTGAATTTATGATGTGTATTCAGAGCAGTTTGATTTCATGAGCATTGTTTCAATTAATGATGTGTAGTCAGAGCAGTTTTATTAGATGAGCGTGTTTGAATTAATGATGTGTAGTCAGAGCAGTTTGATTTTATGAGCATTTTGGAATTAATGATGTGTAGTCAGAGAAGTTTGAATTTAAGGGCATGTTGGCATTAATGATGTGTAGTCAGAGAAGTTTGATTTGATGAGCATTGTTTGAATTGATGATGTGTAGTCAGAGCAGTTTGATTTGATGACCATTGTTTGAAATAATGATGTGTAGTCAAAGCAGTTTTTTTTTGTTGGGCGTGTTTGAATTAATGATATGTAGTCAGAGCAAATTTTTTTGATGAGCAGTGTTTGAATTAATGATGTGTAATCAGAGCAGTTTGATTTGATGAGCATGTTTGAATTAATGATATGTGTCAGAGAAGTTCTATTTGATAAGCATGTTGGAATTAATGATGTGTAGTCAGAGCAGTTTGATTTGATGAGCATTGTTTGAATTAATGATGTGTATTCTGAGCAGTTTGATTTGATAAGCGTGTTGAATTAATGATGTGTAGTTAGAGCAGTTTGATTTGTTGAGCGTGTTTGAATTAATGATGTGTAGTTAGAGCAGTTTGATTTCATGAGCATTTTGGAATTAATGATGTGTAGTCAGAGAAGTTTGATTTGAAGGGCATGTTGGCATTAATGATGTGTAGACAGAGAAGTTTGATTTGATGAGCATTGTTTGAATTAATGATGTGTAGTCAGAGCAGTTTGATTTGATGAGCATTGTTTGAAATAATGATGTGTAGTCAGAGCAGTTTTTTTGATGAGCGTCTTTAAATTAATGATATGTAGTCAGAGCAGATTTATTTGATGAGCATTGTTTGATTTAATGATGTATAGTCAGAGCAGTTTGATTTAATGAGCGTGTTTGAATTAATGATGTGTAGTCAGAACAGTTTTTTTGATGAGCAGTGTTTGATTTAATGATGTATAGTCAGATCAGTTTGATTTGATGAGCAGTGTTTGAATTAATTATGTGTAGTCATTGCAGTTTTATTAGATGAGCGTGTTTGAATTAATAATGTGTAGTCAGAGCAGTTTTATGTGATGAGCATGTTGGAATAAATGATGTGTTGTCAGAGCAGTTTGATTTGATGAGCATGTTGGAATTAATGATGTGTAGTCAAAGCAGTTTTATATGATGAGCATGTTGGAATTAATGATGTGTAGTCAGAGAAGTTTGATTTGATGAGCGTGTTTGAATTAATGATGTGTAGTCAGAGAAGTTTGATTTCATGAGCATGTTGGAATTAATGTTGTGTAGTCAGAGAAGTTTGATTTGATGAGCAGTGTTTGAATTAATTATGTGTAGTCAGAGTAGTTTGATTTGAAGAGCATGTTGGAATTAATGATGTGTAGTCAGAGAAGTTTGATTTGATGAGCATTGTTTGAATTGATGATGTGTAGTCAGAGCAGTTTTTTTTTGATGAGCATTGTTTGAAATAATGATGTGTAGTCAGAGCAGTTTTTTTTTTGATGGGCGTGTTTGAATTAATGATATGTAGTCAGAGCAGATTTATTTGATGAGCAGTGTTTGAATTAATGATGTGTAGTCAGAGCAGTTTTATTTGATGAGCATTGTTTGATTTAATGATGTATAGTCAGAGCAGTTTCATTTGATGAACAGTGTTTGAATTAATGATGTGTAGTCAGAGCAGTTTTATTTGATGAGCATTGTTTGATTTAGTGATGTATAGTCAGAGCAGTTTGATTTGATGAGCGTGTTTGAATTAATGATGTGTAGTCAGCGCAGTTCGATTTGATGAGCATTTTTAGAATTAATGATGTGTAGTCAGAGCAGTTTTATTAGATGAGCAGTGTTTGAATTAATGTTGTGTATTTAGAGAAGTTTGATTTGATGAGCATAGTTTGAATTAATGATGTGTAGTCAGAGCAGTTTGATTTGATGAGCGTGTTGGAATTAATGATGTGTAGTCAGAGCAGTTTGATTTGATGAGCAGTGTTTGATTTAATGATGTATAGTCAGATCAGTTTGATTTGATGAGCAGTGTTTGAATAAATTTAGTGTAGTTAGAGCAGTTTTATTAGATAAGCGTGTTTGAATTAATGATGTGTAGTCAGAGCAGTTTGATGTGATGAGCATGTTGGAATAAATGATCTGTTGTCAGAGCAGTTTGATTTGATAAGCAGTGTTTGAATTAATGTTGTGTAGTCAGAGAAGTTTGATTTGATGAGCGTGTTTGAATTAATGATGTGTAGTCAGAGAAGTTTAATTTCATGAGCATGTTGGAATTAATGTTGTGTAGTCAGAGAAATTTGATTTGATGAGCAGTGTTTGAATTAATGATGTGTAGTCAGAACAGTTTGATTTGATGAGCATGTTGGAATTAATGATGTGTAGTCAGAGAAGTTTGATTTGATAAGCAGTGTTTGAATTAATGTTGTGTATTCAGAGAAGTTTTATTTGATGAGTATGTTTGAATTTATGATGTGTATTCAGAGCAGTTTGATTTCATGAGCATTGTTTGAATTAATGATGTGTAGTCAGAGCAGTTTTATTAGATGAGCGTGTTTGAATTAATGATGTGTAGTCAGAGCAGTTTGATTTTATGAGCATTTTGAAATTAATGATGTGTAGTCAGAGAAGTTTGAATTTAAGGGCATGTTGGCATTAATGATGTGTAGTCAGAGAAGTTTGATTTGATGAGCATTGTTTGAATTGATGATGTGTAGTCAGAGCAGTTTGATTTGATGAGCATTGTTTGAAATAATGATGTGTAGTCAGAGCAGTTTTTTTTTGATGGGCGTGTTTGAATTAATGATATGTAGTCAGAGCAAATTTTTTTGATGAGCAGTGTTTGAATTAATGATGTGTAATCAGAGTAGTTTGATTTGATGAGCATGTTTAAATTAATGATATGTGTCAGAGAAGTTCTATTTGATAAGCATGTTGGAATTAATAATGTGTAGTCAGAGCAGTTTGATTTGATGAGCATTTATGAATTAATGATGTGTATTCTGAGCAGTTTGATATGATAAGCGTGTTGAATTAATGATGTGTAGTCAGAGCAGTTTGATTTGTTGAGCGTGTTTGAATTAATGATGTGTAGTTAGAGCAGTTTGATTTCATGAGCATTTTGGAATTAATGATGTGTAGTCAGAGAAGTTTGATTTGAAGGGCATGTTGGCATTAATGATGTGTAGACAGAGAAGTTTGATTTGATGAGCATTGTTTGAATTAATGATGTGTAGTCAGAGCAGTTTGATTTGATGAGCATTGTTTGAAATAATGATGTGTAGTCAGAGCAGTTTTTTTGATGAGCGTCTTTAAATTAATGATATGTAGTCAGAGCAGATTTATTTGATGAGCATTGTTTGATTTAATGATGTATAGTCAGAGCAGTTTGATTTAATGAGCGTTTTTGAATTAATGATGTGTAGTCAGAACAGTTTTTTTGATGTGCGTGTTTGAATTAATGATGTGTAGTCAGAGCAGTTTGATTTGATGAACAGTGTTTGAATTAATTATGTGTAGTCAGAGCAATTTTATTAGATGAGCGTGTTTGAATTAATGATGTGTAGTCAGAGCAGTTTTATTTGATGAGCATTGTTTGATTTAATGATGTATAGTCAGAGCAGTTTGATTTGATGAGCGTGTTGGAATTAATGATGTGTTGTCAGCGCAGTTCAATTTGATGAGCATTTTTAGAATTAATGATGTGTAGTCAGAGCAGTTTGATCTGAAGAGCAGTGTTTGAAATAATGATGTGTAGTCAGAGCAGTTTGATTTGATGAGCAGTGTTTGAATTAATTATGTTTAGTCAGAGCAGTTTTATTAGATGAGCAGTGTTTGAATTAATGTTTTGTATTTAGAGAAGTTTGATTTGATGAGCAATGTTTGAATTAATGATGTGTTGTCAGAGCACATTGATTTAATGAGCATGATTGAATTAATGATGTAGTCAGAGCAGATTTATTTCATGAGCATTGTTTGATTTAATGATGTATAGTTAGAGCAGTTTGATTTGATGAGCGTGTTGGAATTAATGATGTGAAGTCAGAGCAGTTTGATTTGATGAGCAGTGTTTGAATTAATTATGTGTAGTCAGTTCACTTTTATTAGATGAGCGTGTTTGAATTAATGATGTGTAGTCAGAGCAGTTTGATTTGATGAGCGTGTTGGAATTAATGATGTGTAGTCAGCGCAGTTCGATTTGATGAGCATTTTTAGAATTAATGATTTGTAGTCAGAGCAGTTTGATCTGAAGAGCAGTGTTTGAAATAATGATGTGTAGTCAGAGCAGTTTGATTTGATGAGCAGTGTTTGAATTAATTATGTTTAGTCAGAGCAGTTTTATTAGATGAGCAGTGTTTGAATTAATGTTGTGTATTTAGAGAAGTTTAATTTGATGAGCATTGTTTGAATTAATGATGTGTAGTCAGAGCCCATTGATTTGATGAGCATGATGGAATTAATGATGTAGTCAGAGCAGATTTATTTGATGAGCATTGTTTGATTTAATGATGTATAATTATAGCAGTTTGATTTGATGAGCGTGTTGGAATTAATGAAGTGTAGTCAGAGCAGTTTAATTTGATGAGCAGTGTTTGATTTAATGATGTATAGTCAGATCAGTTTGATTTGATGAGCAGTGTTTGAATTAATTATGTGTAGTCAGTGCAGTTTTTTTAGATGAGCGTGTTTGAATTAATGATGTATAGTCAGAGCAGTTTGATGTGATGAGCATGTTGGAATAAATGATGTGTTGTCAGAGCAGATTGATTTTATGAGCATGTTGGAAATAATGATGTGTAGTCAGAGAAGTTTGATTTGATGAGCATTGTTGGAAATAATGATGTGTAGTCAGAGAAGTTTGATTTTATTAGAATGTTTGAATTAATGTTGTGTATTTAGAGAAGTTTGATTTGATGAGCATTGTTTGAATTAATTATGTGTAGTCAGAGCAAATTGATCTGATGAGCAGTGTTTTAATTAATGATATGTGTCAGAGAAGCTCTATTTGATAAGCATGTTGGAATTAATGATGTGTATTCAGAGAAGTTTGAATTGATGAGCATTGTTTGAAATAATGATGTGTAGTCAGAGAAGTTTGATTTTATGAGCATGTTGGAATTAATGTTGTGTAGTCAGAGAAGTTTAATTTGATGAGCAGTGTTTGAATTAATGATGTGTAGTCAGAGCAGTTTGATTTGATGAGCATGTTTGAATTAATGATATGTATCAGAGAAGCTCTATTTGATAAGCATGTTGGAATTAATGATGTGTAGTCAGAGCAGTTTGATTTGATGAGCATTTATGAATTAATGATGTGTATTTTGAGCAGTTTGATTTGATAAGCGTGTTGAATTAATGATGTGTAGTTAGAGCAGTTTGATTTCATGAGCATTGTTTGAATTAATGATGTGTATTCAGAGAAGTTTTTTTAGATGAGCGTGTTTGAATTAATGATGTGTAGTCAGAGCAGTTTGATGTGATGAGCATGTTGGAATAAATGATGTGTATTCTGAGAAGTTTGATTTGATAAGCGTGTTGAATTAATGATGTGTAGTCAGAGAAGTTTGATTTGATGAGCATTGATTGAATTGATGATGTGTAGTCAGAGCAGTTTGATTTGATGAGCATTGTTTGAAATAATGATGTGTAGTCAGAGCAGTTTTTTTTGATGAGCGTGTTTGAATTAATGATATGTAGTCAGAGCAGATTTATTTGATGAGCATTGTTTGATTTAATGATGTATAGTCAGAGCAAATTGATTTGATGAGCGTGTTGGAATTAATTATGTGTAGTCAGAGCAGTTTGATTTGATGAGCAGTGTTTGAATTAATTATGTGTAGTCAGAGCAGTTTTATTAGATGAGCGTGTTTGAATTAATGATGTGTAGTCAGAGCAGTTAGATTTTATGAGCAGTGTTTGATTTAATTATGTATAGTCAGATCAGTTTATTTGATGAGCAGTGTTTGAATTAATGATGTGTAGTCAGAGCAGTTTGATGTGATGAGCATGTTGGAATTAATGATGTGTAGTCAGAGCAGTTTGATTTGATGAGCATGTTTGAATTAATTATATGTGTCAGAAAAGTTCTTTTTAATAAGCATGTTGGAATTAATGATGTGTAGTCAGAGCAGTTTGATTTGATGAGCATTTTTGATTTAATGATATATAGTCAGAGCAGTTTGATGTGATGAGCATTTATAAATTAATGATGTGTATTCTGAGCAGTTTGATTTGATGAGCATTGTTTGAAATAATGATGTGTAGTCAGAGCAGTTTGATTTGATGAGCGGTTTTTGAATTAATGTTGTGTAGTCAGAGAAGTTTGATTTGATGCGCATGTTGGAATTAATGATGTGTAGTCAGAGAAGTTTGATTTGATGAGCATTGTTTGAAATAATGATGTGTAGTCAGAGCAGTTTGATTTGATGAGCATTGTTTGAAATAATGATGTGTAGTCAGAGCAGTTTGATTTGATGAGCGTGTTTGAATTAATGATGTGTAGTCAGAACAGTTTTTTGATGTGCGTGTTTGAATTAATGTTGTGTAGTCAGAGCAGTTTGATTTGATGAACAGTGTTTGAATTAATTATGTGTAGTCAGAGCACTTTTATTAGATGAGCGTGTTTGAATTAATGATGTGTAGTCAGAGCAGTTTTATTTGATGAGCATTGTTTGATTTAATGATGTATAGTCAGAGCAGTTTGATTTGATGAGCGTGTTGGAATTAATGATGTGTAGTCAGCGCAGTTCAATTTGATGAGCATTTTTAGAATCAATGATGTGTAGTCAGAGAAGTTTGACCTAAAGAGCAGTGTTTGAAATAATGATGTGTAGTCAGAGCAGTTTGATTTGATGAGCGTGTTGGAATTAATGATGTGTTGTCAGAGCAGTTTGATTTGATGAGCAGTGTTTGAATTAATGTTGTGTATTTAGATAAGTTTGATTTGATGAGCACTGTTTGATTTAATTATGTGTAGTCAGATCAGTTTGATCTTATGAGCAGTGTTTGAAATAATGATGTGTAGTCAGAGCAGTTTGATTTGATGAGCAGTGTTTGAATTAATGTTGTGTATTTAGAGAAGTTTGATTTGATGAGCAGTGTTTGAATTAATTATGTGTAGGCAGTGCAGTTTTATTAGATGAGCGTGTTTGAATTAATGATGTGTAGTCAGAGCAGATTTATTTGATGAGCATTGTTTGATTTAATGATGTATAGTTAGAGCAGTTTGATTTGATGAGCGTGTTGGAATTAATGATGTGTTGTCAGAGCAGTTTGATTTGATGAGCAGTGTTTGATTTAATGATGTATAATCAGATCAGTTTGATTTGATGAGCAGTGTTTGAATTAATTATGTGTAGTCAGTGCAGTTTTTTTTTTATGAGCGTGTTTGAATTAATGATGTGTAGTCAGAGCAGTTTGATGTGATGAGCATGTTGGAATAAATGATATTTTGTCAGAGCAGATTGATTTGATGAGCATGTTGGAATTAATGATGTGTAGTCAGAGTAGTTTTATTTGATGAGCATTGTTTGAAATAATGATGTGTAGTCAAAGAAGTTTAATTTTATTAGCATGATTCAATTAATGTTGTGTAGTCAGAGAAGCTTAATTTGATAAGCAGTGTTTGAATTAATGATGTGTAGTCAGAGCAGTTTGATTTGATGAGCATGTTTGATATAATGATATGTGTCAGAGAAGTTTTATTTGATAAGCATGTTGGAATTAATGATGTGTAGTCAGAGCAGTTTGATTTGATGAGCATTTATGAATTAATGATGTGTATTCTGAGCAGTTTGATTTGATAAGCGTGTTGAATTAATGATGTGTAGTCAGAGCAGTTTGATTTGTTGAGCGTGTTTGAATTAATGATGTGTAGTTAGAGCAGTTTGATTTCATGAGCATTGTTTGTATTAATGATGTGTAGTCAGAGCAGTTTTTTTAGATGAGCGTGTTTAAATTAATGATGTGTAGTCAGAGCAGTTTGATGTGATGAGCATGTTGCAATAAATGATGTGTATTCAGAGCAGTTTGATTTCATGAGCATTTTGGAATTAATGATGTGTAGTCAGAGAAGTTTGATTTGAAGGGCATGTTGGCATTAATGATGTGTAGTCAGAGAAGTTTGATTTGATGAGCATTGTTTGAATTAATGATGTGTAGTCAGAGCAGTTTGATTTGATGAGCATTGTTTGAAATAGTGATGTGTAGTCAGAGCAGTTTTATTTGATGAGCGTGTTTTAATTAATGATGTGTAGTCAGAGCAGTTTTATTTGATGTGCATGTTTGATTTAGTGATGTTTAGTCAGATCAGTTTGATTTGATGAGCATGTTGGAATTAATATTGTAAACTTTAACTGACTTTTTTAAAAATCATAATAATAAGTATATATATATATATATATATATATATATATATATATATAGAGAGAGAGAGAGAGAGAGAGAGAGAGAGAGGGAGGGAGAGAGATAAAGAGAGAGGGGGCAGGGGGGAGAGAAAGGAAAGGAGGGTTGGAGGGAGGGAGGAAGAGGGAGAGGCATAGAGAGAAGGAGTGAGGGAGATGAGAGAGAGGGAGGGAGGGAGGGAGAGAGAAAGGGAGGGATGGAGGGAGAGTGAAAGGGAGGGAGAGCGGGGGGTAGGGAGGGAGAGAGGGTGGGAGAGAGGGAGGGAGAGAAATAAAGAGAGGGAGGGAGAAAGAGATAAAGAGAGGGGGCAGGGAGGGAGAGAGAGGAAATGAGGGAGGGAGAAAGGTGGAGGGAGGGGGAGAGAGAGAGACGGGAGAGGGAGGGAGGGAGGGAGAAAGGAGGGAGGGAGAGAGGGGGTAGGGAAGGAGAGAAAGAGGAGGGAATGAGAGTGGGAGAGAGGATGGGAGAAATGGGAGGGAGTGAGAGATAAAGAGAGAGGGGGCAGGGAGGGATTGAGAGGGGAGGAGGAAGGGAGGAAGGGGGAGAGAGGGGGACAGGGGGTGAGAGAAGGAGGGAGGGAGAGAGGGAGATGGGAGAGTTAGGGATGGAGAGTGAGGGAGGGAGAAAGGGAGGGAGGGAAAGAGAAAGGGAGAGAGGGGGGTAGGGAGAAAAGTATATATATATATATTTATAAAACGCATTTGCTGTCTGTCTGTCTGTTGCCTTATAACTCAAGATCCAGACAACCCAATAACGTGAAATTTGGTACACGTACACATAATTACATGGGGAAGGTCATAGGACAGGTTTCGTTTCATCTCGATGGGTAGTTTAATTGTAATAAATTATTTTTATTTTAGTATTTTACTATATTAAAGTAATCTCGAAGCGCCTTAAATAAAACTCTTCTGTGACGTCATTTCCCGATGATCGAATAGAACTTGCGCGCTGGTGCTGTATTGTGCCTTTGTGATGCAAAGAATTGTTGATGTTTTTTCATGCTTCCCGATTTGTACAGTTTGAGGAAGGTAAATAAATGAAGAAGGATTTTAGAAGAAGTCATAATAATATGTATATATATATATATATATATATATATATATAGAGAGAGAGAGAGAGGGAGGGAGAGATAGATAAAGAGAGAGAGAGAGAGGGGTATGGAGAGAGAGGAACGGAGGGTTGGAGGGATGAGGGAGGGAGGGGTAGGGAGGGAGGGGGAGAGAGGGAGAGAGAGGAGGAGTGAGGGAGAGAGGGAGATGAAAAGGGAGGGAGAGTGAAAGGGAGGGAAGGAAAAAGAAAGCAAGTGAGATAGAGAGGGAGTAGGGAGGGAGGGAGGGAGGGAGGGAAAGGGTGGGAGAGAGGGAGGGATAGAGCGATAAAGTGAGATGGGGCAGGGAGGGAGTGAGAGGAAATTAGGGAGGGAGGAAGGGGGAGGGAGGGGGAGGGAGGGAGACGGAGATAGAGGAGGGATGGAGAAAGGAGGGAGGGACAGAGGGAAACGGAAGGAGAGAAAGGGGAGGGAAGGAGAGATGGAGAGAGAGGATGGGAGAAATGGGAGGGAGTGAGAGATAAAGAGTGAGAGATGGGCAGGGAGGGAGAGATGGAAGGATGAAGGGAGGAAGGGGAGAGAGAAGGAGGGAGGGAGAGAGAGTGAGCTGGGAGAGTTGGAGAGGGAGGGATAAAGGGAGAGAGGGAAAGAGAAAGGGAGAGAGGGGGTAGGGAGGGAGTGAGTAGGGAGGGAGAGAGAGGTAGGGAGAGAGGGGGGTAGGGAGAAAACAGAAGGTAAACTGAAAACCTTATTTCTTATTTTAAACCCGGGCAAAGCCGGGTACTTGCAGCTAGGATATATATATATATATATATATATATATATATATATATATATATATATATATATATATATATATTAGGGCTGTACCGGATTCAAATTTTTAGATCCTGCAGGATCGGAACCGGAATCGGATTTAATATTTGAATCCTGCCGGAATCGGAACAGGAACCGGATTTTACCGAATTAAATAGTAACTCTTCCGAACGAAGCAGTAATTTCTCGCCTAACATAAAAAAGATATAAGAATGAAAAATAGAAAGAAATTTTTTTTTTAAGTTCTAGATTGCAAAAAACAGTATTTACCATTTAGATCTTGAAGACTGTGAATAAAACCCCTTCCCCAATCTTGTTTTAAGAAAGATAACTCTGTCAAAATAACAGGTTCTTCGTTTTAAGAAAAATATTTTAATAAAGCTGTACCTAATTTAACTTGACTTTTATTACAATCAAACAAAGAAATGGGTAACATATCTTAGAAAGTGTAATAAACATAATTACTGTGGCACCACCCGATAGCTTATTTTTCTTAAGTTTTCCATAGTGACGTCACCGAACCGTGTTATTTCATTCATACTTTCATTTAAACCATTATCTGACTATTTCCCATAAAAAGGCAAATTAAAATGCATTTTAAATCAAAATCAATATCACTTTAATGTTCAATTAAAAATGTATCCTCAAGTTATTTATCTTAATTTGCGAGGAATTTTATCCAAAGCGTGACAAAAACCACTAAATTAAACAAGCAATTAAGCCTGTTCCATTCTGGACACAGGACGTGTTAGCGCATTTTCATGTTATGTATCAGTACGTTTGTTAGCTTTCAGTAAATATTTGTAAATTTTGGAAATGTTTATAAATTCAATTGTGTAATGCATATATCTGTAAAAAAATAAATATTATAAAGACGTTTCTTCATATTTGAAAAAAAAATATTTTCTCTTAAATCTAACTACAAGTGGTTTTTGGTTACTGAAATAGGACTCATAATTGAAAACATTCGAAATTGTAATCATTTAATCGTCTGAAAACTCCGTCAATTGTTGCATAGCTCTGATACTTTCAATTAAGTGAAGCTTACTATTTCATTTGATGAGTTTCTTAATAAATCTTGGTGAAACTACGTGCTGCAGTATTTCGCACCAAATGAATGGGTTATTGAACGTACAAGGTGTAGAATGGGGCCATATATATAATATATAAGCCCCTTAGGACCCCTGAAGCCCGGCCCTCAGAGGTCCTATCGCGAAATGAACTTTTGTTGTACACATGGCAGGCCAAGACCTACAAAATGGGTCTAGGACTTATGGTTGCTGAGATATAGGGCGCTCTATAATATAGCTTATATAGTAAAAAACGGTACTGTATAAGGCCCCTTTTACAACCCTGAGAGGTCAGATCGCGAAATGGAAAAAAAGTCATTTCTTGGCAGGCCAAGACCTACAAAATGATATATACATCATGGGTCTAGGACTTATGTTGTTGAGATATAGGCGCTCTTTATTAATATAGCTTATATAGCAAAAAACGGTACTACGCCCCCTTTTACGGCCCTGAGAGGTCAGATCGCAAAATGGAAAAAAGTCATTTCTTGGCAGGCCAAGACCTACAAAATGATATATATCATGGGTCTAGGACTTATGGTTGTTGAGATCTAGGGTGATGACGGACAGACAAAACGGGGACAATAGAGCATTTTTTTTTCGAAAATGCTCTAAAAAAGTTAAACTTTGATAGCTAAATATAGTTTATAGTAAACACGGAATCAAAAGTAGCGGAAGATAAGGTGTCGTATTACTAGACCAGGGTCGGCAACCATTTGAGACGGAAGAGCCTAAAGTTATAATTTACAATTTTCTTAATTTTTAAAGAGCCACTAAATTTGTTTTTTCAATATTACGGTATTTGATCAGGCCGCAATTTGACATCGAAAGAGCCACAACTTGACACCGAAAGAGCCGCATGCGGCTCGCGAGCCGCAAGTTGCCGACCCCTGTACTAGACTAAATACGATTCAAATCTTTCTTTTAATATATTTGTACTTACATATAGAACTAAAAGCGATCGACGTTATTGTAGTTTTAAAATCAAAAGAAGTTATTGTTTTAATTTAATTGTATAGCGCTAAATATTTCAAAATTATTTTGCGCTAAAAAAATTTCTTACAAATTTCAAACAACAAAGAAATCCGGCTTAAATCCGGCACATTTTAACCGGAACCGGAATCGGAACCGGATTTGTTAAAACTGCCGGAATCCGGCTTAACAGGAACCGGAATCGGATTCCGGTACAGCCCTACCCCTAACACATCTGAACACTCTAAATGTCCCCATTCACCTTAGCTATCTAATTACCCCCAGACAATGAACACACTAATCGTCTTGAAATACCTTTACTTTCTAATTGCCCCCATACACACTAACAATCTAATTGTCTCCACCCATACACTATGTTTGCCCCCATACACACTAACAATCTAATTGTCTCCATCAATACACTATTATTGTCCCCATACACATTAACAATCTAATTGTCTCCACCCATACACTATATTTGCCCCCATACACATTAACAATCTAATTGTCTCCACCCATACACTATATTTGCAACAAGGATCTTTCGGGCCGTTGACTTGACGTCGTCACTAATCAAATGTGTCAGTACTCTGACACATTAGAATAACACACCTGCTAATACACACAGTAGCACAATACTGAACTAGTCAATCAGGAAAACAAACACGGTATTCCTCAAAAGCGAAAAAAACAATAAGTAAATTTAATCCAACCATATATATGATAATAACATCATGACAAGAATATAATAGTCCCATGAATACATCCACAGCCTAACTTCTACAAAACGTCTACCTCTAGCTGTGCCACTTCAACGACTGACCACCACGGGCTTTTTGTTACCTCTTAACTCCTGACTGCCGTCCCACACAGCAGACTACTGGCTAGTCCGTGTGCACTAGTTCCGGTCTCCTACCGTGAACTCCTTTTACCATTAACGCACGCCATGCCCTTTACCCGTCAGCTGACCCAACACAGCTCTCACAGCTAGCACCCGACAGTCCCCCACAAACATCCCAACCATTGCACAACACTCCCTCATGGCCCCTTTAGTGTCAAACATATTAGAGTTTGGCACTCAATACCACCAATATCTCCAAAGTCAATAATTCAAACCCTTTGAACTACTGTCACTTATTAACTCATATAATACATAATTTCCTCCAAAGTCAATAATTCAAAACCCTTTGGACTACTGTCACTTATAAACTCATATACAACTCGATAATTATTATTCAGCCCCATCTCATAAACTTAGTTGGTAACAACATATACCAATCAATATACATGTGGGAACATTATTACCAAATCGCATATGAAACATAAATCATAATCAATTACATCAACATATCAAAACAGTTCCTGAAAAAAATAACATAACAATAATGTCATTGTTTACGTAGACCCTGGAGTCTGGCTCTACAAGTTCAATCAGCTGCTCGTCATAGGTATTCTTCCAAAACGTCACGCAAGTATAAGTGTAGACCACCAGCGTCTGTCTATGCGCAGCATCTGGGGAAGGATGTCAGCCATAACATTGTCCTCTCCTGATATCGGCTGTATGTCGAATCTCGTTCTGTCACAGTAGCGACCAACGAGCCACTGTTTGATCTGTTTCCTCTGTCTGATGAAGGCGAATGGAGCGTAGTCGGTGCACATGGCGACCGCACACCCCAAGAGACACTCTGCTAGTTTCGTGAAGCACAAAACCAAAGCCAGACCCACTCTCTCAAGCGTTGCGTAACGAGTCTCAGCCGGCAGTAGTTTACTGCTGATAGACCTCACTGACGGAGATTCTATTATGAGATCTGTAGCGCAGGACCGTATGCCGTCCTTAATCATGACCCGAGAAGTATCAGAGCAATAACTGTTACTGTTTGATAAGTCATCGCTTAGCCTGTTGTCCATCTGATCGCTGACAAATCTTCGTTTATGCCACATAACGTCCTCTACATAGTTGCAACGTTGTGAAATTTGTTTGAATGTCCGTACACGCAGTTCTTGACGTGCTCTCTTAATTCTTATCCTTCTGAGCCGGTGGACGAGGGGTCTTTTTTCTGACGACGAAGAAAGTCTTCAAAGCGCAGCACAGTTTATAAGCTCGCCAGGCTATCTGAATCTTAAACGAACCTAGCCCGACTTTACCACAGTGCTGTTGAGTCGAGTGCGTTGGCCCCATAGATTGTATTGTCGGAGATGATCTTCTGAATCGCTGAAAAACCCAGCTCCTACCCTGGCAGACATGTAGTTCTAGTAATGTAAAAAGGCACAACATTACCATTACGCCCAGTTGGTATAATTGTTCAGTACTGGTTTTAAATCCATTCATCAGTCTCTTATGTCCTATCCTGTAAAATGACTGAACAACATTGCGCACATGTTTATATCGATGCCCGTCATCTTTCCTACAGTCTTTGCGAAGCATTTTGCTCCTGCTCATTAATCGACATGTGTTTGTTGGGGTTTCAACACTTGGCATGGAAAGAGATTTTCTTATACTTTGTCTGTCCTCATCATGATTGTCTACTCGTGGAATCTTCTCAGCGTTATTGTCAACACCACTATTTTGTAATGTAGTATTTAGAACTGTAAGAAACATGTTCATCTCTTCACTGTCTTTCGATACTGGCACACTAGGTGCTTTGTCCTGGTGAGGCAATTCAGGTGCTGCGTTGAGTGTATTATCAGAAGAACTACTACTTTCATTAAATGAAGGCTCTTGGTGTAGAGATGATTTCATTTCTGAGATAGCCGGGTGTTTTTTTTCAGATGCAGTAACTCTTCCTGAGTTAGTTCGTTGCGAAGGGTGTCTTAACTTGATAGAAACAGAATCAGAAGACTCAGTAACATGTTCATTCTTCTGTTGTCTACTCTGGCGTGTTGAGAGATTGATTTTTGGTGTATTTTCCTCAAAACTTTGACTAACATTGTCTCTAGAAGACACCAAACCTCTACTTTTACTAGAACTGTCTATAGTAGATGATAAATTCCTACTATAAATCACACCATCTTTAGAATATGACAAGTTTCTACTTTGATTAACACGTTCTTTGGAAGACAAATTGTTGCTTTCGTTAGGTAAACACTCCGAAGTTGCACTACTCTTACTGTCATGGAGCACAGGAAGACCAGAACTAATAACAGCTTTAGGAGTAAGCAAAATTTTTCTCTGTACGAGACCAGAATCCTCAGCATTTGCAGAAAAAATTCTCTGATCTTGTGAGTTACTTTCCTCTAGCGTTCCACTTGCTTCGTTGGACTGTCGAATGACTAATGGTTTATCAAAGACCACATCTTTAATAACAGGTCCTGATTTATAATGGTCCTTACAGTCATTTATTTGTTTTGCAATAACAGGGCGCTCTATTACCGCGTCCGCGGCTTGTTCATGGGCAGTGTTATGCCCGATTCTGATAGCTTCATCTGTGGCTCTGGTGGATAATTTCTCACCTGCTTCTGATGTTTCCCGCTCTTTAGGCGCCGTTTCTCTGCTTCGTTTCACAGCTACATTGCTGACATCAACACCTTCCGTGTCATTATTAACTGCCGTGTTCTCTCCAGCCCGGAGTAAAGTGTCATGGTCAGAGCACTCTTTGTTAACCAACACGTCTCCCGCATTAAGATCACGGACGGGGTTGTCGACACCATATGTCTTGACCTCACGTGTGTAGTACGGGGTTAAAATGAGGTTCTTACCTTGACCCATTTCCATTTTCTTCATCGCTATCTGCCGTCTCAGCTTTTCTAATTGATTGTTCTGTTCCCTGCGTTTGATTTCATACTCTCTCTCTCTCTTTCTGTTTGATTTCATCCTCTTTCTCTTTCCGTTTGATTTCCTCCTTCATGTGTTTATCCACGTATTTACTTAGTGCCTCCCCTTCCAACATCATTCCTTCCTTTCCGAGTTTCACCAATCTCTCCCGAGCCTCAACAAGTGAAAGCCCCTGGGCCATTTATTATTTTTTTCCACAGAATCTTTGCCTACAAATTAATAATACAAGCAGGGCTGCTGCTCCACCAATGGTATGTACAAGGATCTTTCGGGGCGTTGACTTGACGTCGTCACTAATCAAATGTGTCAGTACTCTGACACATTAGAATAACACACCTGCTAATACACACAGTAGCACAATACTGAACTAGTCAATCAGGAAAACAAACACGGTATTCCTCAAAAGCGAAAAAAACAATAAGTAAATTTAATCCAACCATATATATATGATAATAACATCATGACAAGAATATAATAGTCCCATGAATACATCCACAGCCTAACTTCTACAAAACGTCTACCTCTAGCTGTGCCACTTCAACGACTGACCACCACGGGCTGTTTGTTACCTCTTAACTCCTGACTGCCGTCCCACACAGCAGACTACTGGCTAGTCCGTGTGCACTAGTTCCGGTCTCCTACCGTGAACTCCTTTTACCATTAACGCACGCCATGCCCTTTACCCGTCAGCTGACCCAACACAGCTCTCACAGCTAGCACCCGACAGTCCCCCACAAACATCCCAACCATTGCACAACACTCCCTCATGGCCCCTTTAGTGTCAAACATATTAGAGTTTGGCACTCAATACCACCAATATCTCCAAAGTCAATAATTCAAACCCTTTGAACTACTGTCACTTATTAACTCATATAATACATAATTTCCTCCAAAGTCAATAATTCAAAACCCTTTGGACTACTGTCACTTATAAACTCATATACAACTCGATAATTATTATTCAGCCCCATCTCATAAACTTAGTTGGTAACAACATATACCAATCAATATACATGTGGGAACATTATTACCAAATCGCATATGAAACATAAATCATAATCAATTACATCAACATATCAAAACAGTTCCTGAAAAAAAAATAACATAACAATAATGTCATTGTTTACGTAGACCCTGGAGTCTGGCTCTACAAGTTCAATCAGCTGCTCGTCATAGGTATTCTTCCAAAACGTCACGCAAGTATAAGTGTAGACCACCAGCGTCTGTCTATGCGCAGCATCTGGGGAAGGATGTCAGCCATAACATTGTCCTCTCCTGATATCGGCTGTATGTCGAATCTCGTTCTGTCACAGTAGCGACCAACGAGCCACTGTTTGATCTGTTTCCTCTGTCTGATGAAGGCGAATGGAGCGTAGTCGGTGCACATGGCGACCGCACACCCCAAGAGACACTCTGCTAGTTTCGTGAAGCACAAAACCAAAGCCAGACCCACTCTCTCAAGCGTTGCGTAACGAGTCTCAGCCGGCAGTAGTTTACTGCTGATAGACCTCACTGACGGAGATTCTATTATGAGATCTGTAGCGCAGGACCGTATGCCGTCCTTAATCATGACCCGAGAAGTATCAGAGCAATAACTGTTACTGTTTGATAAGTCATCGCTTAGCCTGTTGTCCATCTGATCGCTGACAAATCTTCGTTTATGCCACATAACGTCCTCTACATAGTTGCAACGTTGTGAAATTTGTTTGAATGTCCGTACACGCAGTTCTTGACGTGCTCTCTTAATTCTTATCCTTCTGAGCCGGTGGACGAGGGGTCTTTTTTTCTGACGACGAAGAAAGTCTTCAAAGCGCAGCACAGTTTATAAGCTCGCCAGGCTATCTGAATCTTAAACGAACCTAGCCCGACTTTACCACAGTGCTGTTGAGTCGAGTGCGTTGGCCCCATAGATTGTATTGTCGGAGATGATCTTCTGAATCGCTGAAAAACCCAGCTCCTACCCTGGCAGACATGTAGTTCTAGTAATGTAAAAAGGCACAACATTACCATTACGCCCAGTTGGTATAATTGTTCAGTACTGGTTTTAAATCCATTCATCAGTCTCTTATGTCCTATCCTGTAAAATGACTGAACAACATTGCGCACATGTTTATATCGATGCCCGTCATCTTTCCTACAGTCTTTGCGAAGCATTTTGCTCCTGCTCATTAATCGACATGTGTTTGTTGGGGTTTCAACACTTGGCATGGAAAGAGATTTTCTTATACTTTGTCTGTCCTCATCATGATTGTCTACTCGTGGAATCTTCTCAGCGTTATTGTCAACACCACTATTTTGTAATGTAGTATTTAGAACTGTAAGAAACATGTTCATCTCTTCACTGTCTTTCGATACTGGCACACTAGGTGCTTTGTCCTGGTGAGGCAATTCAGGTGCTGCGTTGAGTGTATTATCAGAAGAACTACTACTTTCATTAAATGAAGGCTCTTGGTGTAGAGATGATTTCATTTCTGAGATAGCCGGGTGTTTTTTTTCAGATGCAGTAACTCTTCCTGAGTTAGTTCGTTGCGAAGGGTGTCTTAACTTGATAGAAACAGAATCAGAAGACTCAGTAACATGTTCATTCTTCTGTTGTCTACTCTGGCGTGTTGAGAGATTGATTTTTGGTGTATTTTCCTCAAAACTTTGACTAACATTGTCTCTAGAAGACACCAAACCTCTACTTTTACTAGAACTGTCTATAGTAGATGATAAATTCCTACTATAAATCACACCATCTTTAGAATATGACAAGTTTCTACTTTGATTAACACGTTCTTTGGAAGACAAATTGTTGCTTTCGTTAGGTAAACACTCCGAAGTTGCACTACTCTTACTGTCATGGAGCACAGGAAGACCAGAACTAATAACAGCTTTAGGAGTAAGCAAAATTTTTCTCTGTACGAGACCAGAATCCTCAGCATTTGCAGAAAAAATTCTCTGATCTTGTGAGTTACTTTCCTCTAGCGTTCCACTTGCTTCGTTGGACTGTCGAATGACTAATGGTTTATCAAAGACCACATCTTTAATAACAGGTCCTGATTTATAATGGTCCTTACAGTCATTTATTTGTTTTGCAATAACAGGGCGCTCTATTACCGCGTCCGCGGCTTGTTCATGGGCAGTGTTATGCCCGATTCTGATAGCTTCATCTGTGGCTCTGGTGGATAATTTCTCACCTGCTTCTGATGTTTCCCGCTCTTTAGGCGCCGTTTCTCTGCTTCGTTTCACAGCTACATTGCTGACATCAACACCTTCCGTGTCATTATTAACAGCAGACTACTGGCTAGTCCGTGTGCACTAGTTCCGGTCTCCTACCGTGAACTCCTTTTACCATTAACGCACGCCATGCCCTTTACCCGTCAGCTGACCCAACACAGCTCTCACAGCTAGCACCCGACAGTCCCCCACAAACATCCCAACCATTGCACAACACCATACACATTAACAATCTAATTGTCTCCACCCATACACTATATTTGCCCCCATACACATTAACAATCTAATTGCCTCCACCAATACACTATATTTGTCCCCATATACATTAACAATCTAATTGCCTCCACCAATACACTATATTTGTCCCCATACACATTAACAATCTAATTGTCTCCATCCACACACTATATTTGTCCCCATACACATTAACAATCTAATTGTCTCCATCCACACACTATATTTGTCCCCATACACATTAACAATCTAATTGTCTCCATCCACACACTATATTTGTCCCCATACACATTAACAATCTAATTGCCTCCACCCATACACTATATGTGTCCCCATACACATTAACAATCTAATTGTCTCCACCCATACACTATATTTGTCCGCATACACATTAACAACATAATTGTCTCCACCCATACACTATATTTGCCCCCATACACATTAACAATCTAATTGTCTCCACCCATACACTATATTTGTCCCCATACACATTAACAACATAATTGTCTCCACCCATACACTATATTTGCCCCCATACACATTAACAATATAATTGCCTCATTCTGCATATCAAGATAACTGTGACCACCCACCTTAACGAACTAATTGTCCTCATACGCCCAACAAAATTGCCCCACCCACCTTAAAAATTGATTTGGTCCCAAACCACTTTAACTGTTTAAATCTCCCATCTCCCCCCCCCCTTATCCTGTCCCGTCCTAGCCCTCCACATTGTGAAACACTGGTGTAACCTGAGACCTGGTCAGGGTTAGATAACCCAGTTGAGTCGAACGGACTTCTTGGATAGAATTGTGCTATGATGGCCCGTGAACATGGGATGGCTTTGTCTAAATAGGCTAACGACTTTCCAATGATAAACAATCAAAGAGTCTGATAGTGTAGATGTCAGTAGGGGACGGCACCGAGTATCTTCTGTTGTATACACAGACTGTGGGAGTCGGCTGAATTACAACGTACCTAAGTGTGTGTGTGGGGGAGAGGGGTACATTTTGTGTGGAGAAACAACTATTTTACAATGCACTAAGAGCTGTTGTAGGGGCAACTTATGTATGATGCACATGTCTCCGAGTGCTGGAGATGGATAGCCGTTTGGTAAAGCACGACTGTTCACGGAATCTTTCAGGTCATGAGGAAAGTCTCCCGTAGTGCCTCCATATCCATTACATTCCCAGGTTTAGGTGGGGCATAAAGAAGGGCACTGCAGAGCCTAAGCAATGGTGGCGATTTATTTTTTTTTCATTTGAATGGCTTGGTAACGAGTCGGACCTTCATGCTGTGAATTAAAGGTTTGACTTCCCACAAGTACCAGTCAATACTTATATCTCCATTGGTGTCTCCATTGCACTATCGACTACGGTGGCGATGAAAGAATGACATTTCAGTAACCTTCCTATTAATTGTGTTTAGGATCTAAAAAAAGATAAATATCTCACCCTTCCTTGGATTTGTAAATATCTCACCCTGTCTTGGATTTGTAAATATCTCATCCTGTCTTTGATTTGTAAATATCTCATCCTGTCTTGGATTTGTAAATATCTCATCCTGTCTTGGACTTGGTTCCAAACAAATCTTGCGTTGTTGTAAAAAAAAAGTAGTATTTTAATCAATTTTTTTCAACAATTTTGAGCATTAGTACAATCAACAGTTATGTACCAAAGACATCAACATTGTCTTTTCAGATTAAGAAGAAATGAATTTTTTAACCGAGAAATACCAAGGTAGAAAGTAATACTTAAAGCGTTATGGTAGAAGGGTAGTTCTGGTCTACAGTGGGTATTTGTACTGAGAGGAAGGTGTCAGTGCATAAATATATTGGACCTAATACTTATATGTGAGATTCTCAATCAATAAATATTATTGCTGCTTGAGTGTAGCAATCTGGTTTCATTGACAGTAACAATCTGGTGTTCATAGAGTGTAGCAATCTGGTGTTCATTGAGTGTAGCAATCTGGTGTTCATTGAGTGTATTAATCTGCTTTTCATAGAGTGTAGCAATCTGGTGTTCATTGAGTGTAGCAATCTGGTGTTCATAGAGTGTAGCAATCTGCTTTTCATTGAGTGTAGCAATCTGGTGTTCATTGAGTGTAGCAATCTGGTGTTCATTGAGTGTAGCAATCTGGTGTTCATTGAGTGTAGCAATCTGCTTTTCATCGAGTGTAGCAATCTGCTTTTCATTGAGTGTAGCAATCTGGTGTTCATTGAGTGTAGCAATCTGGTGTTCATAGAGTGTAGCAATATGGTGTTCATTGAGTGTAGCAATCTGCTTTTCATAGAGTGTAGCAATCTGCTTTTCATAGAGCGTTGCAATCTGATTTCATTGAGTGTAGTAATCTGCTTTTCATTGAGTGTAGCAATCTGCTTTTCATTGAGTGTAGCAATCTGCTTTTCATTGAGTGTAGCAATCTGGTGTTCATTGAGTGTAGCAATCTGGTGTTCATTGAGTGTAGCAATCTGCTTTTCATTGAGTGTAGCAATCTGCTTTTCATTGAGTGTAGCAATCTGGTGTTCATTGAGTGTAGCAATCTGGTGTTCATAGAGTGTAGCAATCTGGTGTTCATTGAGTGTAGCAATCTGCATTTCATTGAGTGTAGCAATCTGGTCTTCATAGAGTGTAGCAATCTGGTGATCAGATGGGGCCTAGTACCACTTACGTATTACATCGTATTAGTTTGCTTTTTGTTTTCTTATCTTTAAGAATTGTGTTGTATTTGTGTTGGATGTGAGTTGAATTTGTATTGAATTTGTGTTGAATTTGTGTTGAATGTGAGTTGAATTTGTGTTGTATGCGAGTTTAATTTGTGTTGTATGTGAGTTTAATTTGTGTTGAATGTATGTTGAATTTGTGTTGAAGGTGAGTTGAATTTGTATTGAATTTGTGTTGAATTTGTGTTGAATGTGAGTTGAATTTGTGTTGAATGTGAGTTGAATTTGTGCTGTATGTGAGTTTAATTTGTGTTGAATGTGAGTTTAATTTGTGTTGTATGTGAGTTGAATTTGTGTTTTATTTCACGCTTGTAAGGCGTGGGGGCATAACATTTAATAAATCGAATAAAACATATTAGACGTAAAACATTTTTAAATATGGATGGCACACGGCACAGAGATGTAAAACATTGGGGTCATTCCATGTCAACTCAACCAGTGGTGTTCACTCGACCCTCTCAGATCTTCCTGAAATTTTTATGGCTTGAGGTACATTCAAAGTTGAGTGATGCCAGAAAATTTCAGTCCATTTGTTTAAAAACTTTCCGAGATATGATTTTTTTTAAGTTTTAAGGGTAGTCGCGAGTTCGCGTGACATTTACATTTTCGCGATATTTGAACGTGAATATTTCAAAAACTAAAAGAGGTAACAGGCTGAAATTTTTAGTATTTACTCATTGTAATATCTTAAGTTGAATGGTTATTTATCTCAAGTGTAGCTTGCACACAGAATGCCCTAAAAAATTCCAAACATTGCACTTCAGACAGTTTTCTTCAATATTTGACCCGCACGCTACGGGCCTCATTAACGTGTATTATGGAAAATAAGCATAGCAATGAAATGTCAATCAAATTTTATGAAAACATACAGTTAGTTTTAAGTTACAAAATCAAATTACAGATTGTTTGTTTTTATCAACCATACAAGCAACCATGCAAGGCGGATATCAGCGTATGTTCATTATGCTTCCAATGCAGTTAACTGATGGTATCTTATCTACTATGTACACACAGTCCTACTATCAAACAGTTTCTTGCAATTGGCAAAATGCACATCATCATAGCAATACTGTATTGATGAGCTGCCAGACAACATTGGTGGTGGAAGATTGCACAGTACATTAGTGAATGGTATCCAGCAGCTATCGTCACGACTTGGCCAAGTTAATTTGTTTGTAGGTGTTCTGTTCATGAACTTGACCAAGATGTTCAACAGAGTGTTCTGTTATGCACCCAATAAACCAATCAGTGTTATAAACAACAGCCACAAACTGTCCTGCATGCAGATCTGCTATACTTGGTGCCGGTTCAACTACCCGGTCAGGTTCTTGTGACACATTGACGACCGTATCACAGTTATCACATGACAACCTGAATATCTTGAGTTTGTTTTCACTTAATGCCACAAACCGGTGGTGTGACCGTGTACCAGGAACGGTTTGAATTGAAGCAAATCGTTCAACCAAACAGCTACGATGCACTTTAACGTCATCCTTTGCTGCAAAAAAGAAATGAATTCCTGGAACGTTTTTTTGGTTGCCCAATAGTACATCTGATGTGGCGTTAGTTTTTAATGTTGCAGAGTTGCCTGCAAACTTGCTCTTGCTACTGGCCTCTTTACTGTGCCACCAATACCATCCCAAGGACTTTTTCCATGACTGGTAGCAAAAAAGTTCCACTCTGCTTCACTGCCAAAATCTATTTTATGCAGATACAGATTCTTGAAGTTTTTGCAGTTTTTATATTGTGCTGCTGCCCCATCACTGAAGTAAACTTAGTTGACCATATTACCTAACCCAAGGTTATGGTCAAGCTCCCAACTACGCAGTATTCAATAATAGTGTATAAATCATACTATTTCATACAATTTTTTACCTAGAACGCGATAAGACACCAACATGAAATTTTCACCATAGCTAGTACTTGCCAAGGTTAACAAGTGTGCAAACTATGAAAAGTGTGAATTACTGTCCAGCCTGACACCTCTTCAAATATCGCGAAAATGTAAATGTCACGCGAACTCGCGACTACCCTTAAAACTTTAAAAAATCATATCTCGGAAAGTTTTTGACTAAATGGCCTGAAATATTCAGGAATCACTCAACTTTGAATGTAGGCTACCACAAGCCATTAAAATTTCAGAAAGATCTGAGAGGGTTGGGTGAACAATTGTCAAAAAACTGGTTGAGTTGACATGGAATGGCCCATTGTTAAAAGTGGATGGCACACGGCACAGAGATGTAAAACATTGTTATAAGTGGATGGCACACAGCACATAGATGTAAAACATTGTTAAGTATGGATGGCACACGGCACAGAGCTGTAAAACATTGTTAAAAGGGTCTGGCACACTGCACATAGATGTAAAACATTGTTAAAAGGAGATGACACACTGCACATAGATGTATAACATTATTGTATGGGGGAATGATACACTGCACATATATTTCAATTCAAAGTCGGGCATTACAACAAATAAATGTTTATAAATGAATATATATTTATTTATTTATACTAAGTTAATTTTACATCAACACATCCAACCTATCCATCCAATTGCCACTCCAATTCATACATCCATCAGAGGGATCCCTAGGACAGGAGAGGGGTCTAAATCCGAAAGTGGCTCCGGGCCCCAGCATGAGGGTGCCCCACAATTTTGTACATTAAATATTAAGTACATTACCTCATGTCATGGTGTCGAATGTCAAAGTTAAGGCCCTCCCAAAGAGGCTAAGCCCCCTGGCCCCCAAATCCCACTGCCATTCATCAACCCCTCCAACCTATCCATCAACCCATCCATCCATCAACCTATCCATCCATCAACCCATCCATCCATCAACCCATCCATCCATCAACCCATCCATCCATCAACCCATCCATCCATCAACCTATCCATCCATCAACCTATCCATCCATCAACCCATCCATCCATCAACCCATCCATCCATCAACCCATCCATCCAACCTATCCATCCATCAACCCATCCATCCATCAACCTATCCATCCATCAACCCATCCATCCATCAACCCATCCATCCATCAACCTATCCATCCATCAACCCATCCATCCATCAACCCATCCATCCATCAACCAATCCATCCATCAACCCATCCATCCATCAGCCCATCCATCCATCAACCTATCCATCCATCAACCTATCCATCTATCAACCCATCCATCCATAAACCTATCCATCCATCAACCTATCCATCCATCAACCCATCCATCCATCAACCTATCTATCCATCAACCCATCCATCCATCAACCTATCCATCCATCAACCCATCCATCCATCAACCCATCCATCCATCAACCCATCCATCCATCAACCCATCCATCCATCAACACATCTGTATTTATGATTTACAACAATTTGATCAGAAAGGGTTTTTAAAAGGCTGACATCAATTCGATATTAACTGTCTAGTTTAGTGCACAGACAAAATACAAGGGATATGACGGTCTAGTTTAGTGCACAGATAAAATACAAGGGGTATGACGGTCTAGTTTAGTGCACAGATAAAATACAAGGGATATGACTGTCTAGTTTAGTGCACAGACATAATACAGGGATATGACTGTCTGGTTTAGTGCACAGACAAAATACAAGGGGTATGACTGTCTAGTTTAGTGCACAGATAAAAAACAACGGATATGACGGTCTAGTTTAGTGCACAGATAAAATACAAGGGATATGACTGTCTAGTTTAGTGCACAGACATAATACAGGGATATGACTGTCTGGTTTAGTGCACAGACAAAATACAAGGGATATGACTGTCTAGTTTAGTGCACAGATAAAATACAACGGATATGACTGTCTAGTTTAGTGCACAGATAAAATACAAGGGATATGACAATCTAGTTTAGTGCACAGACAAAATACAAGGGGTATGACGGTCTAGCTGAGTGCACAGATAAAATACAACGGATATGACGGTCTAGTTTAGTGCACAGATAAAATACAAGGGATATGACTGTCTAGTTTAGTGCACACACATAATACAGGGATATGACTGTCTGGTTTAGTGCACAGACAAAATACAAGGGGTATGACTGTCTAGTTTAGTGCACAGACACAAAACAAGGGAGATGACTGTCACACTCTTGTAGCCTATGCAGCAGAGGTGTGCTCCATGACCTAGTTTTCACGTAAACTCGTCTGTTAAATGATCAAATGGTCCAAGTCTTCAGTATCACACAAAGAGCCAATTTGAGCGGTACTGTTATCAGTCACTTTTTAAGTGGATTATTTCTTTTTTCAAGTTTATATGTGGTAATGTTTCTATTTAATATGTTTCAGTGCTTTTCAAACGCTTCGGTTTAGTCTACATTGTAAATAGTTAATTATTTATCTACTTTTTAAACTAGCTCATTTTTAGTCTACTTTGTAGACTAGTTTACTATTCGACTACTTTGTACAACAGTTTTCTATTTGTTTACTTTGTATACTGGTTTATTTATTTGTCTACTTTCTAGAGCTGTTGAGTGCCACATGAAAAAAACGCGTTCTAGCCAGAGGTAAATAAATTATCCTGTCAAAATGAAAGGGTTGCGCCAATAAATGACTTATTTTTAAGAAAATTGTTTTGATAAATTAAATGTACTAATATCGACATAAAGGAAATTGAATGAAGGTAAATTAAATTTTAAATTTATTTTGGTTAATAAATATTTGAACAAAATATTTTAATTGATTTAATGTGGATTAAACAATGTATTTTGTAACAAAATTTATAATTTAAAATGTATTATAAGAGTTCGGTACAAATCAATCCATAAAAATAATATAAAGAACGTAATAATAAACTCAAATCAACTTTGTACAATAAACTTTATTTTATTAGTCTACAAATTTCATTCTACAAATTTCATTTGGAAAACCTTCCGTTTAATTGCAATATAAAGTAAAAATCGTTGAATTTGTTAGAAAAACTGGATTGAATTTTGTGAAGCACAAAGTAAAATGTAATATTTCCACTTTAAAATGGTTATAAAATACGAAACAATAGTTAAAATGAAACTGAACTAGGACCTATAGTGGCACGCAACCAGCTAAACTGGTTTATTATTTGTCTACTTTCTAGAAGTTTATTATTAAGTATACCTTGTAACCATTTTATTATCAAGACAAATTATTATAAATTTGATATCTTGAAACATTTTTTTTAACAATTCTATGGAAGATTGACTTATAATCTCTGGAAAGGTTTTTTTTTCCTGAGATGTTAATTTTGATTTGGCTAAGTTTAATTTTGAATTGTTTTTAAAGCTTATATAATTGCTCTGTCGATGCAGTTGTTTGAAAATAGTGTTATGCTTAGAGTAACATGAATGAATATGTTAACTATAAGAGCTCAGTCACTTAGACAAAGGCTACACGGGTCGCTAGTATGTGACACATATATTTCAAATATGGTAACTGTTACGGGTCATTTTAATGATAATACTTGTAGAAGGTGTAATAATTCAGACAACACAAATCACGAAGTTAACTCCAGTGAAGTAACATCAAACAATCATTTAATTATTGAACATGAACAGACATAAAGGTAAATTCAGGAGGAGTACAACAGCAAACTGTAAACATGCATCCATCTACATCGATGCCCAAAGCTAGACTCTAATAATACAGACATCCGCATCCTTTGATGCACAGAGCTCGACTGATTATAAAACAAAGCATGTGTTCCCAACTGTCGGTTTTAATATACGTCATTTGTACCAAATGACGTATACACTAAAGCTCCCAATATTTACAACTCAAGATGGCGGAATTATGCCATGGATACTATGGTGGACGGAGCCTACCAAAGTGCGTCATCATGCTTAGACTATACTATTTCTCCACATTCCTCCCCTCTACCTAAGCATAATGTAATCACGTAAAACCCAATACCAATACCGACAACAGGAAGCCACATGAAACAAAGTTCAATCATAGAACATATCAAAATCATCATAACAACAAAATAAATTATACAATGATTAATCAAATCAATATTGCATGGAATTATAAATCAATACATGCAAACAATATAATAAATATCATCAATCATATATGTATAAACATATTGAATTAAATTCAAATTTCTCATCATTTTTTTTTCTCTTTTCGTCACTGATATTTATTATTTTATTATATTTTTTTTCTATGTGACTTGGTAATTTTTTTCCCTTTCAAGTCACTTGTATATCTTTTCTTTTCTATTATTATTAGAGCATTTTCGAAAAAAAATGCTCTATTGTCCCCGTTTAGTCTGTCTGTCTGTCTGTCCGTCATCACCCTAGATCTCAACAACCATAAGTCCTAGACCCATGATGTATATATCATTTTTTTATGTCTTGGCCTGCCAAGAAAACACCTTGGTCCGTTTCGCAATCTGACCTCTGAGGGCCGAAAAAGGGGGCGTATTAAGGTGGTCCATGGGGCATTTAAGGTTTCTGCTAGTTGTTTTTTCTATCTTTTTTATTTTTTAAGCTACACTAGCCATTTTTGGCACATGCATACAACATACCAATTAATAAACAAAGAAATAAAAAAAATATAAAAAAATTATTTAAAAATGTATTTTGTGACTTTTTTGGGTAAAAAAGTGTAATTTTAAGACATATTTTCAAAAATTTTCAAAGAACCAATTTTTAAAATCTATTGTAGATATCATAAAATAACTTTGCACAAATATTAATGAGTGTGTTTTAAACAAACGGCTAATTTTTTTTTTTTTGGAAATATTAAATAGAATTTTTTTATAATTTTTTTTCTTACCTACCCCCCGCCCCCCCCCCCCCAAAAAAAAAAATTAACTTTTTTGAGAAAAAGCACTTACTTATCTGTGAAATGATTGGCAAGGTAATGTGATTCTACACTAACTTACTTATGTGTGAAACGATTAACCTAATTATGAACTCTTATAGATTGCTTTATTGTCATCACTGGGAAAAATTTACAATGTTGTTTTACAATTGAACATATGATTTAAATCACGCAATTTAAGAATTTCAGACTTAAATGTTTGAATTAGTGGGTGTGACTTATCTTAAACTCACTTAATATTATGAAAGATATACACAATTATACATTTAAATCCCTTATTGATTTTTCGTTGATTATGAAATAATGCTGAGTAGGGTGGTCGGTCATGCTGTGTACTGAACTCTATTGTTGACCTGAGGGTACCATTTCGGCTCTCACATGAGAACTCTTAGATGTTTCTGTCAGGTCCAGGTGAAGTCCACTGAGCATAATATAGGGTAATTGACAATAGTTTGGGTATCAAATGCAACTGGGTGTTGTGTTTACCACACATGTCCCTAAATTTGCCGTGACTACTGGGACAGATGAATTATTTACTTCGTCTGACCCTAATATTATCATTTTTTGATTTGACCAGGAAATTTTATTTTTTTTATTCCATTAAATGAAATGTACATTATTAAACATTTTATTTTCAGATGTTTGAACATGGATGGATCCAATACTACATCAAATGTCACTTACTGGGTGGATGACAGTCATTGGACATATGACATTGACATAGACATCCTGCGTAAAGTCTACCTGTCCGTCTACTGCCTGGGCATCATCCTCGGGATTCCATTCAACTTGTGGCTGCTGCTGACCATCACCACTTCTAGCCAGCTTCGATCGCGCATGCGCAACAAGATCCTGTCCCTGATATGTTGCCAGCACCTACTAGAGTGCGGTGTTCTCTTCACGTTCGTCATCGACCTGTACAGGCGTCTGTCTAAGTTCATATCCTGTACTGAGATCACCGCGTTCTACAACATCCAACTCATCTGTGATTTCATCTCCAACTGGAACGTCTTCCTGCTCATCATCTTTTACGTGTTTGACCTCTTCCGCCTGCAGCCGTGTCGTCGACTCACATCTACAGCTGTGACGGCTGCAACAGCCGTGATTCTGCTGTCTCCGTGGGTCCTGTCTCTCGTCCTGACGCCGTCCATTATGGTCTTCTACCACGCACAGAGGCCATCGTTCGGCAACCTTTCGGACATAGTGACGTACCTGTCCTGCCTGCAACCCACCGGAGACTCGTACATCGCCTATAAGTCACTGGACACAGCCCTGCCGCTAGTCACGTCTACTGTCGCTCTAGCTGTGGGTGTGGCTCTGAGACAATGGCTGCTCACCAGAGGGGATAGCATGGCGACGGAGCTGATATCTGACGAGCCCCAGGAGACCGATGGCATTGTTCCTATCTTGGCGATCTTAGCTGTGACCTATATCTGTGACTTCAGCGCCATCTTGGCATACTTTCGAGCAATCATCGTCTACGATTCCTATGAGAAGTAATTTCTGTTGTTTTTTATTAATTAGAAAAAATAATTTTGAAATGTTAGAATTTTAAAAGAAAATGTTTATGGAACATGTAACATTTTCACAAGACATAATGAATAAGAAGATTAAATTATTTTAAATAAATAAAGTTTGCGTTCTTTCTACGTAAAAAGAAAAATTGTATGATATCAAAATTATTTTGTAGGAATATGTTTTCTGTTATCGAGCTCATATCAGAGTTATATTCGTTTAGAAAAGTATATTCTAACTGATAACCATTGAACCTTTCCTAAATGGTTTGTTAGAACTGAAAAACATTTAGTCTTGCGTTAATTATGCACTCTTAGACTCTATCTCCTGTCACACCGTCAAATGAATGGAATCGATTCCAGTGGCACGTTCGCTCTGCATGTCTCTAGTTCTGAAATTATAATTTCTCATTGACGTCATTAAGATGTCATGTCATTGGTCTCCGAGAGAAAAATAAAAAATAATTTGAGAATGTAATTGATTCATTGTTGTTAACGAATCAGGGATTGATAGACCCCGTTAGATGTTAGTCATGTGAGTTTATGTTTATAGGGAGAGGACTCACAAATATTATCCACAAAATGTTCTTGCCTCAATTTCGATTCAGTTTGACTTGTCAATGTAAGTGGTGGATTTTTTTCTTTTTTTAAGCATCCTATTGACACCAGCTGTATCAGTGCATCCTACTGAAACCAGCTGCACTAGTGCATCCTACTGACACCAGCTGTATCAGTGGATCTTACTGACACCAGCTGTATCAGTGCATCTTACTGACACCAGCTGTATCAGTGCATCTTACTGACACCAGCTGTATCAGTGCATCTTACTGACACCAGCTGTATCAGTGCATCTTACTGACACCAGCTTTATCAGTGCATCCTACTGACACCAGCTGTATCAGTGCATCCTACTGACACCAGCTGTATCAGTGCATCCTACTGACACCGGCTGTATGAGTGCATCCTACTGACACCAGCTGTATCAGTGCATCCTACTGACACCTGCTGTATGAGTGCATCCTACTGACACTAGCTGTATACGTTCTTCCAAATGACACACTTTCTAAAGACTGTTTTGTATCGAGGTTTACTCATCAAAACATTAATGAAAAGAAATGCAGTTTTACTTTCGATATAGACCTTCTGTAGTAAACACCAGAAGACACTAACACGCTAAAATCTCATTGAGACATTGTTGTAAACACCAGAAGACACTAACACGCTAAAATCTCATTGAGACATTGTTGTAAACACCAGAAGACACTAACTCGCTAAAATCTCATTGATACATGGACGAAATAGCGCTGATGGGCGTTGAAAAAAAATAAAACGTGATGAATTTCTTCATTCAGTGGAATTCTGGCCGGATTCAGCCATTTTATACTTCAAGTGAGGCAATTTTTCGCAATAAGAAACGCGTTTATTCTACGAAACAAGAAATATTTACTGGCGGCGTTCGTTGTGCGGAACGTCCGTCTTGTGAAGTATACGTTATGAGAGGTAAATGCTGTGTGAGGTAAAAATTATGTGAGGTAAACGTTGTGTGAGGTAAACGTTGTGTGAGGTAAACGTTGTGTGAGGTAAACGTTGTGTGAGGTATACGTTGTGTGAGGTATACGTTGTGTGAGGTATACGTTGTGTGAGGTATACGTTGTGTGAGGTATACGTTGTGTGAAGTATACGTTATGTGAGGTATACGTTATGTGAGGTATACGTTATGTGAGGTATACGTTATGTGAGGTATATGTTGTGTGAGGTACACGTTAAGCGGAGTATCATTGAATTTAGTCTCACCTAAATTAATCTTACATTATTTTTCAAAATGCATAATTATAGTTTTATTATCTGTTTACATTTTAAGTATTAGCCCTAAAAATATATTCATTCATTCAGTAAATAGGAGATATAATATTCAAATCAATCGTAGCGAAAAAAGAAAACGTTGTGCGGTAACTTCGAAGTAAAATCATCTGGTTAGTATAGGAGTGAGCAAAACTTTGGACCGCGGGCCACTGTGTGTTGTTAGCTTTACAAACAGCAGATGAATGTACATCATTGATGATAATCGACGGAGGCATTGAGGCGCGGTCCGGAAAAAACAGGCAAACGGGCCGAAAGCGGACCACGGGCTCTAATTTGTCCATGCCTGTGTTTAATATAATGCGTTCAATAAAACTAATTCGTTTGTTTTATTAATTCCATGAATCTATTGTTTTTCAGCTACATCTGGTGGCAAGTCAGCGAGGTGCTTCAGAACTTCCGAGTGGTTCTATTGACAGCCATCTTCTTCCTTTTTAAAGATATCCGGGAAAGAGGCAAATCATGGCGCCCATGGCTCTACTTCCAGACACCTCCCGATCTAACAATCAGTTATAAAAAGGACATTGCTGGATGAGTTAAGAAAGATTAGTTTTAGTTAATTTTTTTCATGGAATGCCTTTTGAAATTTAACTTTTAGGACTTAAATGTATTGTTATACATAAGACTGAATAACAGTTGTAGTCGCCACGAGATGTGTTAGGATTTAAAACTATTGTTGTAATAAGACTGAATAACAGTTGTAGTCGCCACGAGATGTATTAGGATTTAAAACTATTGTTGTAATAAGACTAGATAACAGTTGTAGTCGCCACAAGATGTATTAGGATTTAAAACTATTGTTCTACATAAGACTAGATAACAGTTGTAGTCACCACAAGATGTATTAGGATTTAAAACTATTGTTCTACATAAGACTAGATAACAGTTGTAGTCACCACAAGATGTATTAGGACTTACCTCGGCAGCCACAGAATAAAAATTATACAGAGTGCACATTTTAAATGTACATTGACCTTTGCGTATTTGTGCTATTGTGTTCTGATATTTAAGTGCATTTTTTATTTCATAACTTGAAGACTTTTTAAAAAAATGAGCGCCTTATTATATAAGATATTTATTCTGTGTTCGCAACTAACATGTCAATTGACATTCATTAGCATTGTCCGTGTTTCGAATATAAAATGAGACACTTATTTTAACACCAACCAAATGCCCAGCCTATATTTATTTTGCTAAACTTTTATATAAATCAGAAAATGTCCCATGTTGAGGTAGTTTCGAGTTTCCATAAGGTAAACACTTAACAAAGTTAATAATAGAAAAAAATAATAATCGTAAAATGAAACATTTCTATAGTTGTAATAGTGGACCTCTTAGGTAGGCAATGATTCAACTGAAAGTCTTGTGTATTCTACTTAGAGGGAAGGGGGTATTTGACATGAGAGGGTGCATCTAAATAGTTTGGTTATCAATGTAAAGCATTTTATGATTTAAAGTTCCGTGAGCTTTGTTTTTTCGTCCGCGTGTGGCCGGAATGAGGACTAAGTGTGGCCGATATGACGTCTAAGTGTGGCCGGAATGAGGTCTAAGTGTGGCCGGAATGAGGTCTAAGTGTGGCCGGAATGAGGTCTCTGTGTGGCCGGAATGAGGTCTCAGTGTGGCCGGAATGAGGTCTAAGTGTGGCCGGAATGAGGTCTAAATGTGGCCGGAATGAGGTCTAAGTGTGGCCGGAATGAGGTCTCTGTGTGGCCGGAATGAGGTCTAAGTGTGGCCGGAATGAGGTCTAAGTGTGGCCGGAATGAGGTCTCTGTGTGGCCGGAATGAGGTCTCAGTGTGGCCGGAATGAGGTCTAAGTGTGGCCGGAATGAGGTCTAAGTGTGGCCGGAATGAGGTCTCAGTTTGGCTGAAATGAGTTCTAAGTGTGGCCGGAATGAGGTCTAAGTGTGGCCGGAATGAGGTCTAAGTGTGGCCGGAGGAAAGTCCTTTGGGTTTGTGTACAGTGCTGTCGGTAAAGAAGCTGCATGCGCTAATCTCAGTGTTAGAAGTAATTTTTCAACCCTACTTTTATTATCTTGGATATGTAATTGACTGAGAGATATTGACAGAAGAATACTCCAGAATAATTAATTAAGGTGAAGGATGCATTATTATTAATTGGTTGAGTTGTTCGGCTAGAATGAGTAGATATACTGTCAAATGTCATATCTTGGTTTACTATGAGTAGATATACTGCCAAATGTCATATCTTGGTTTACTATGAGTAGATATACTGTCAAATGTCATATCTTGGTTTACTATGAGTAGATATACTGTCAAAAGTCATATCTTGGTTTACTATGAGTAGAAATACTGTCAAATGTCATATCTTGGTTTACGAGTGTTGTTGCGCAAGACGAGCGAGAAAGAAATTCAGATAAATCCTGATTGATTAAACGACAGATATTTGCAGTACAAGTATTAGTCATTATCTTGTATTTCTGCCAAAATAAATGTTATCATAAATGAACCCATATTTTTTTCTTTTATATGATCGGTCTGATTCTTAGGGCCAAAGTTTGTTGTTTAGTTAATTAAGTTTACTGAGACAGTTTAGTAGCTTTTGTCGTTGCGTGCTGAATGTGTCAATATACACAAGAGGAAAATATAGAGAAATCCCTCAATTAAATAGACTTAAGGGATGTTTGTACAATTTTGAAAACATCATACGAATCGGGTGTAGCAGTGCGATTGATAATTCAGTTTAACACAGTGATACGTCAAATATCCAGGATAGTCCAACAATGAAAGTATGAGCCAGTGTCACATGTTTCTGAGTCCATGGCTCTACTTCCAGACACCTCCCGACCTACTCAAAAAGAAACTCAAAATGGTATGCTAATGGGGAAATGCGTCCTACACAATATTTTCATTTGACCATGTGACTTGTAGAATTCACCCATCTCCTCCACCCCTACTCTGCTTCCCTACATTCACCCCTTCCCCCCCCGCCCGCCACCCCAACATATGTAAAGACCCCATCCTACCGGACCATACTCCAAACAGCCACTGAAGAGATACGATTATGTAGCAGAGTTCTCCACTAGTTCGATTTACCAAGTGTTGAAATATTTAGTAGGGTTATTTTAGGTACATACTTTAGGTACTACGCCAGGGGTGGGCAAACATTTTTGACTCACGGGTCGCATTATGATCTTAAATTTGACCTGAAGGGCCAAGCCAAGAGCAGATGGATGGAGCGTTATAATGAAGAAATAGAAATGTACTGTACACGTCAGGGAATGAAACAAACAGACTGGAGCAGAGTGCTGGCTGGACGGGCGAGCCTTGCTTGGCACGCGGGCCGCAGTTTGCCCACGTCTGTCCAACACAGTTGAGTTCTAAAGTTATCCCACAAATTAGTACGTCAGATTTTGCAAGCCAGATTAGAACAGAACATTTGGCAAGCCAGATCAGAACAGAATATTTGGCAAGCCAGATCAGAATATAACATTTGGCAAGCCAGATTAGAACATAACATCTGACCAGAAAAATCTTAATATAATACCACTTATATAATTTTAAAAAAAAGTCATACAAATATGAGTAATTTTAACTCTTCTGAACCGATCATTTGAGTTTTCATTATTTATAATTTGGAAACCTCTATAATAAACGAGAGTATTAGATTTCGAGCATTTCCATGAGCAAAATTTTGCTCTTAAACTGAAGTTTGACGTAACTATTCAAAACTTTGGTGAAATATGAATTCGTAGCAGGAAATGGCATTAGTCTTTTAAAACTTCATAATTCACCAACAGAACTAGTCGATGCACCCCATCTGCTGTGTGAATGATATTATCTTAAGTATGAATGATAATATCTTAAGAATGAATGATAATATCTTAAGAATGAATGATATTATCTTAAGTATGAATGGTATTGTAAACTTCTTAAGTCCCCATCTCCCAATACGTTAGTCACTATACACTAATACGTGAGTCACTATACACTAATACGTGAGTCAGTATACACCAATACGTGAGTCCCTATACACTAATACGTGAGTCATTATACACTAGTACATGAGTCACTATACACTAATACGTGAGTAACTATACACTAATACGTGAGTCACTATACACAAATACGTGAATCACTATACACTAATACGTGAGTCACTATACACTAATACGTGAGTAACTATACACTAATACGTGAGTCACTATACACTAATACGTGAATCACTATACACTAATACGTGAGTCACTATACACTAATACGTGAATCACTATACACTAATACGTGAGTCACTATACACTAATACGTAAGTCACTATACACAAATACGTGAGTCACTATACTCTAATACGTGAGCAACTATATACTAATACGTGAGCAACTATATACTAATACGTGAGCAACTATATACTAATATCTGAAGCAAATATTTTAGATGGAGAGTATGGTCTAACTCAGTGGTCGGCAAACTTATCAGCCAAAGAGCCAAATATGAAAATAACAACAATTAAAAAACAAGCAATTAAACCTGTACCGTTTCGGACACAGGACGTTTTAGAGCATTTTCGTGGTATGGGTTTTAATAAATAGAGAGGGAAATAAGTCATTTTTAATAACTGTTACAAAAATAAATAATGAGTTACGCCCCTTTGTATGCCCCTTTGTTAATATTGCTTACATAGTAAAAAACGGTACCCTACGAAGCCCTAGTATTCGCCCCTCAGAGTTCAGATCGCGAAATGGACTTTTGATGCACACATGGCAGGCCAAGACCTACAAAATGATATATACATCATGGGTCTAGGACTTATGGTTGTTGAGATCTAGGGTGATGACGGACAGACAGACAAAACGGGGACAATAGAGCATTATTTTTCGAAAATGCTCTAAAAAATGGGAGCCAAATCTGCTTGTTTAATACACTTTTATTACAATAAATAAGCTGTATACTAAATAAAACTAAATGCCAGAGCCGCACCTAAGGAGCCAAAGAGCCACATGCGGCTCCGGAGCCGCACTTTGCCGACCACTGGTCTAACTGACAGCAATCACTGAGCATGTCAACAAATTCAAAATACTGTTGGGGTTCAAGATAAAATAATCAGATACACTTTCACAGATGTAATGAGTTTTGACAATCATCCATGGCCGGTCATTCAACATTTAAAAGCTGTAAATACCACTGCAAGTCACTTCCCAAACATATATACTTTGCATGAAGATGGTTCCACTTCCACACATTTAGATGCATTCTGTGCTTGTCTTAAATCTCTTCATTGAAAACTAGAAAGCTGATCTTGAGTATTTCGTTATAGAAAATAGACTTTTGACTGGTAGAAAACTTATTGCTAGAGTCACAGAGAGTATCTATGTTGTGAATATTGAATGAAAGGGAGAATGTGTCTTGTAAATATAGCGTAAAAACGGGTGAGCCTAACCACACCAACACGACGGTGCGTCAAACGCACGTTTGACGTACTAGACACGACAGGCCATTGTCGTGTCGTTTTTCGGCAAAACACACTGCCACGACGTGCGTTTTCTAAAGTATGCTCACTGACCTACACAGTTCAGCTAAAAATTCTCTTAACCCTTTCGATGCTATTGACGACTATAGTCGCTCACAGTCTCGCTGCTATGGACAACTTTAGTCGCATTTTTTTTCCTACGCAAAATTGCTAATGACGACTATAGTCGCTCTCATTCATTTGTACTAAAACTAAACTTTTGTTTTCAGCCAAAGTTGGAGGGGAAGTGCATTGTCTAGTTCTTCACTTGGTTCGCTTAAAAAAGATGTAGAAATATATATTTATGTTCATTTTATGGAATAATTTGACTGAAATCACGGCGACACGCCCACTTCACGCCTTTTTTCTGTCCCGGTGATCGGTCAAGTTTTGCTACCTGACTTTTTCTAACTGACTTTTTTTTACCTCAGCGCATGGCTGGTTTTACCCCTACTGACATTAGTGATTGTCGGATAGGAATGTTTAAATGTTATATTGCTAGGGCCTTGGACAGAGATTGTCATTTACTATTTGTATAATGGCAAGGGTGACAATGTCAACGATACATAATGTCAGAAATGTAATATTTAGTTATCAGTCTGTCCAAGGAAAGACGGGCCAAGACTATGCAGAGTAGAAACATTAAATTCAGTTGAGTCGGGGTATGCCAGTTTGACTATAAGGGACAGGGAGACACTTGTACAATGGAAACAGCTGACCACAAGAGATAGTATCAGCAGGGAAAGGAGTGGGCGGGGCTAAGATTTCGCTAGGACAGAGGTTACGCAGAGTACATTATTCAGAGTAGAAACACGTTCAGGTGGAGGGGGCGTGAAAGTAATACTAGTATGAGTTTTGAGATAGAAAGGCAAATATTATTGCGACGTTTCTAAACTATGTCTCCACAATAGCTAACCTCCGTTTATTGTTCCATCTAAAGGAGAAAAGCGTGGTATGTTTAGACGGACTAAGAAAATTTTTATGAATGGAAAACGTTACACTGTTTGGCTTAATTTGGGACTTGAAGCTAAAAGTCAGATTTATTGCTTGTTTTACAATGACATAGTGGTAACACGGCTGATCATCTCCACAAAAGAAAATAAAAATTGAGGAAAATTTATAGTATCGGTCCATCTAATAACATGAGCGTAAGATGCTAGGGATAATAATTTAGATTATCTTTTAAACTGTATTGAAATTAAGTTTATATGCTTATTATTTTTTTCTCAAAATAAAATCACATTTTATCTTTACTTACTTTTTAATGACTTGAATCATGGAAAAACAATTTAAATAATTACATACAATACAAAATTAGACTCATTATAATTTACAACAATTTTATGCAAATGATGTGTATGGCTTACTGCGTGAAGATCATTTGTTTTTTTTAGGGGTATTTGTTTTGTCCCAGTTGTGGCTGCTAAGTCATTTTATTTAAAAAAATGTCAATACAGAAAAAACATCAAAATCATAAATTATTTGTTTAACACGGTTTATATAGCGTGACTATGATTATTTCTCTAAATTCGTTCTCTCTCTCTCTCTCTCTCTCTCTATATATATATATATATATATATATATATATATATATATATTATCTATCTAACTATCTATCTCTTCTACGTGTTAATATCGCTCCTCCCAAACACCTATAAAAATTCAAAGCAAAAGTATAAAAAAAGAACAAGACCAATTTGATAAAATATTCTGGGTACACTAAAAATGACCAACACCGTTGGTGTCCTGGGGTCACCTGAGGTCGGAAAAATAACTCAGCACATGTAGAAAGTTTTGTATTTTGGAGCATAGCACTGGGAAAGACAGCAAATTTAGAGAGCTTAGCATCGAAAGGGTTAAATTGAGTGCACTCACCTAAACAACTTTTACATCCCTCTGAGTTAACATGAATAAATGCATTCACCTTTTTAGGCTAAAGTTAATAATAAGATTATAATAATGAGAAAATATGGTTGATTCATATATGAATCATGGGGAACTGTAGGGTTAAGTAATCAAGTTATTTATTCATTTAACCAGGAACAGCATTATTCTAGTTAAGGGCTTCTTAAACTTTTGTAATTCATGACCCCATTTATGATTGCAAGTTTCTTGACGACCCCATACAAATATAAAAGAAAAAAAATTAATATTTTACAAGTTAAAAAACATTTTCTGTTAAATTGTATTTTTATCTCTCGCGACCCCAGAATTTTGCTACGCGACCCTAAATGGGGTCGCGACCCATAGTTTAAGAGGCCCTGTTCTAGTTCTATACTTATATATAGATATACAGTTCTAAACTTAGGAACTGGGAGGACCTGGAGGGGGCTTGACTTCTTTGGGGGGGTCCCTGTATTTTGACTTTCTACATCATGATATGAAATAATGTACTTAATATTTAATGTAAAAAAATGTTTGAGGGCCAGGTGGGGCATTCGAGTTAGTTTGGAACCCCCACTCTCTCCCTCCTGCTTATGCCCCTATATATATATATATATATATATATATATATATTCATTAATATATATAGCCAATCTTAATTATAGAAAGAAAGCTACCATTATAGTATGATTATAGTATCAAAATAGAGAAATGATGTACTTTTAACAACCAAATAACTTTCGGTGACAGTAACTTCGTATCTATTTAAATTATACAAATACTATTCAACTAAGCACCAAATTCAGCTCTATAAGACTACTAAGAGCTAAATTAAGCCTCCCCTTAGGCTACTAATATATAAAAAAGCCTGTAATCCAAAGCACTCATTGTAATCCAAACAGATTTCCAAATAAGAAATAACAGAATCTCAGATGAAAGACTTTAAATATCCATACAAGTATAGATATTCTAATGCTTATCAACTAATACTATTAGGCATCTTTATTTTTAAAACTATCATATCATTTTTGAGTCATGCACAGCTCTTTTATTGAGCTAAGTAGTGTGTAATATCTTTTAATATAAACAGTCAAACATATGATGCAGGAGTTGTCTTTTTTTATTTAGAACTAAAAACTTTCTGAATTACAAAAATGCTTTATTTTAAAATAGTTGTAGGCTTTTGATATCTTGAAAACAATTTTTTGTATCCTTTGATCATAAAAAGTATTCAATTTCTCATCCCATAAAAGGTTCTAGAGATAGTATGTATTGTCACCTAAAACCATATAGAATTCTTTTTGGTTATACATGTATTCTTAAAGGCACAGAAATAACTTTTTTTAATGACAACATTTCAAAGTAAAAAAAATAATTGAATGATAAATTGCATCTTTATGATTTGGAACAACACACATTTTAATTAGCAATAAAAAGTAAAAATACTTTTGTGTTTAATAGTTGTTTTGCATTTTAAAAAATGTAAAAAAAAAAACTTTTTTAAAAATACTTTTAATAAAATAGCTTAGATCATACAAACATTTAAATAAATTTATTCAGTTATTTAATTTTTATTCTGGCGGCCACGCTTTTATTTAATTAATATTTATACTTTTTAGTGTCGAAAGTAATTATCTTGTTTTTGTTTGTGTAGTTAGTATAAATTAATAAGTGATGTACATAGTGGAATAACAAAACTCTCAAATTTAGTAGTTTTATATTCTATTATATTGTTAAAAGAATTTCCCTTTCTTTTGTGGGTAAAGTTTATATACAACAGTAAAAATAGCACACCAGACTAAAAAAAACAGCTTCAAAACTCATTAAATTCATAAACCAATGCAAAACTTGAGATGCCATTCTGCTATATCCCTTGCCCATCTGCCGTTACTTCCCCAACTTAAGTCTGGGTGGACCTGTGGGACGACTTTGAAACAAATTTCACCTGGAAAATGTTCACATGGTTCTTACAGTGGATCGAACCCAGTATTCTCAGTTCGACAGTCGAGTATCTACACCACTCGGCCATCCGTCCCTCTTTATATAAACACTATCAAAAAATTAATTCACTTTGGGCTTCATAAGAATTTAATAAATAGACACAAACATTCTATAATAGTGTATTGTCATCAAGAATACACAAGTTTTAGAAATTTCAAATCGATTGGTCTTCGCGAAGGTGATAATTGATTATAAATTTCCCAAAACACAGAATTGGTCTGCCACACCACCTGAGAGTTACTGTAATAAAATTAAAAGTCTATAAAAAAGATTGCAAAGTAGGTAAGGTATATACATAACAAAAAAATATGCTAATTCTAAACATTCAATTCAGCTTTATTTTTGTAAAGTGTTTAATAAAATAAAATGTTTAAAATCAATACCATGCCTTGAGTTAATTATCCTCATTGTACTGTTTTGAATAATAAAAAAAAAGATTGAGGCCTATAACTTAAATAGCTTAAAAGTTTTACATTTTCTATAATAAAAATTCATTCTCGGCTGACGTCAGATCAAAAAAAAATGTTTTAATTTTTTTTTCAAGATCAAAATTTTCTTAATAAGGCACATTAATCATCATTCATTAAAGTATTTAAATTGAAAGTTTCAGGCTTCCATCTTTCATGGTTCAAAAGTTAAAAGAAATTTTTAGCATTAAAATGTTAATCTTGACCATCAAATTAAAAAAAGATAAGTTTTTGTTTTTAAATGAAGGCTTGATATGATAATGTACATTACTTAACTTTCACTCAAAGATCTAAATTGAAAATTTGAGGCCTGCAGCTTTAGTAGTTACAGTTTTTTTAGTATAAAAATGTTTTTCTTGGCGAGTCTCGGCCTTCAAATTCTAAATAAAAATATTTTTGTTTTGTTTATTTTTTAATAACTTTATTAATACTGGACAATAAACAAAACACATCAAAGTATTTATGTTGGAAATTTGGAGTATATACATTCTATAGATAAAAAACTGTGCAATTTTATCTGCAGCTCATTGAGACTTTGGTCAAAGTTTTTTTTTTATATTCCTTATGTTATGTAAAAGTGACCCCCCCCCCCTTTTTTTTATACCTGAAAAAAATTATAACATCTGTTCTAAAAGACATAGAACACTAAGTGTGGTATCATTGGAATGCTTGCAACCAGCTCTATCGAATTAAACATATTAAACTTTTATATTACTGTTTTGAATTTTCTCATCGTCTTCGAAGTACCTAATGACTAATGTTACTAATGTTAGACTTATATAATTAGTCTTAGTAGGCTAATTACTTGAACCGGAGTAAAAAAAAACTAGTACAGCAGAAAACTAAACTTGAGATAAATTTGAATTCAGTTAAGATACATTTGAAAATTGGACTTAAAACTGATCACTTGACTTATTACATCGATAGGTGTTGTGATGGTTTGGTCATTGTGTGACTTGGCTTTTGCTGTCTCGAAACATAGTCGAGTCGTGTGATAACGAGCTTAATACAAACTTTTGATAATGATATTGATTAAAACAAATGTAATAATTGTGTATACTACATTTTTTTATATTATTAGTTTGTATCAGTGGGCGAGAAGCAGTTATTAATAATATTAAACAAAATACTTTAATACCCCATCCCCATGGCTTCGGCACTTAGTCTTACTAAGACTCTTAGTATTTCTCTATTTAAACACTGTCTAAATCTAAAATGTTTCACAAATAGGTATTTTTGTGATTTACTACATTATTTTTTTCAGCATGATATAATTCACTTTTCTCTTTAAATTTGAATAATTTTTTTCACAATAAAACAAATACTTTATAAAATTTCATTGTTTTAGTAATTGAATGGGTGTCGTCAAGGCAACCATTTTGTATTGTTTACAATGCGTTTTTTCAGAAATGTGCGTTTTGGGGAAAAAACGCAGACACGCACGACAGACGACGTGCCGGTCTGTGTTACCGCTCTTAAAGATTGGTTCGTGACGTCACACGGTTTTCATACGACTGACGCATGACGCATTGCGTCAAAGAAAACGCAGCGGTGTGTTTTGACTTTTAGTGTTAAACGGGAGGATGTTTGTTGTAGATGGAACATGACAGATGATGTGTTGGAACTACCATGTATTTCTTACTAAAGAATTTATTATTTAATCAAATAGTTCTTATGGTTATTTCTTATAGTACTTGTCGTTTATTGAATCAGTTAGTTCTTCCAGATGAACTATTTGACATTTCCCTGATAGTTTCTCAAAAAAATCTGGTTGGTTGCCTGTCAGATCTCATCGACCTTCTGTGTTATTACAAAATGTGGAATTAACGAATTAACTTGTCTTTACTTTAGAAAGACGTTCACCATCAAAACATACGGACATTGTGTTCATATAGTCAACTGTAGCTATTTCTGTGAACGTATTTTTCACGTCATTAAAAGAATGTGAATGGAAGAAACAGAGAAACCGTCTTTCAATTTCTAGGGAATGCACATCTCAGGTTAAACCGTCTTTCAATTTCTAGGGAATGAACATCTCAGGTTAAACCGTCTTTCAATTTCTATGGAATGAACATCTCAGGTTAAACCGTCTTTCAATTTCTAGGGAATGCACATCTCAGGTTAAACCGTCTTTCAATTTCTAGGGAATGCACATCTCAGGTTAAACCGTCTTTCAATTTCTAGGGAATGCACATCTCAGGTTAAACCGTCTTTCAATTTCTAGGGAATGCACATCTCAGGTTAAACCGTCTTTCAATTTCTAGGGAATGCACATCTCAGGTTAAACCGTCTTTCAATTTCTAGGGAATGCACATCTCATGTTAAACCGTCTTTCATTTTCTAGGTAATGCAGATCTCAGGTTAAACCGTCTTTCAATTTCTAGGGAATGCACATCTCAGGTTAAACCGGCCTTCAATTTCTATGGAATGCACATCTCAGGTTAAACCGGCTTTCAATTTCTAGGGTTAAGCCGCAGTGACCAGCTAATTACTCAACACCATCGTAGAAAAAAAATGAAGACACATTAACTGTGTGATTTAATTTGTGTTTTGTGGTCACTTTATTGAATTTCATTTTTTTGTCATAATTAACACATGATGAAATAAAACAATTTCCTAAACACTAACAGAGCAGTGGTCGAGCAGTGCTCAGTATTTAAAGAACTGAAGTCTACAGAGCAACGATTTCATTGTATGTGTAGTGTGTTATAATTGTATGTGCAGTGTGTTATAATTGTATGTGCAGTGTGTTATAATTGTATGTGTATGTGTTCAGGGTCGACATTTAGCCCGCGGTCCGCAGCCTGTAGACCGCTGATTTAATCTGTTCTGTGTTTATTTCATTTTATGACTTCTTTTAATTGACATTATTTTCTCCAAATATTCTTATTTGAGTTTCAATATTTACAAACTCTCAGATTCTCCATTTGTCTTTTTTTAAAAAGTTCTTGTGTTGTCTGAGTAACTCCGTGTGTCTGTAAGTATTATTTTGTGTCGTTCTTTGTATCTTAGCGTGTGTCTCTTTGTGTCTCTTTGTATTTTAAGTATCTCCAGTGCTTTATTTCTGAAAAAAAAAGGTACCGGAACGCACCATAGATACAAAATTAAAATTCACGTCATAGTTTTATATAGATATTACCATACCATCGTATGACCGGTCTATTATATAAATTTTATATATATATATATATATATATATATATATATAAAATGTCTAGTTTGTTTGATATTATAATTTATTTACAGCGATATTGCATTCGATAAAACGATAAAAAAATCTGAAAAATTACTAAAGGGTCATTCCATGTCAACTCAACCAGTGGTGTTCATCCGACCCCCTCAGATCTTCCTGAAATTTTCAGGACTTGTGGTACATTTAAAGTTGAGTGATTCCTGAAAATTTTAGGCCATTTGGTCAAAAACTTTCTTTTTAAATTTTAAGGGAAGTCATGAGTTCACGTGAGATTTACATTTTCGCGATATTTGTACGTTAATATTTCAAAAACTAAACGAGATATCAGGCTGAAATTTTCAGAATTTACTCATTGTTTTATCCTGAATTGAATGAGACATTTATCTTAAGCGTAACTTGCACACAGAATGCCCTAAAAATGTCCAAACATTGCACTTCAGACAGTTTTCATCAATATTTGACCCGGTATAGCCAAGAACCTATAAGACATGAAATGATGTTTGTTATACAATGTATTTATTATTTTGATAGAGAATTCCTGTTAATCAATAATAGTGTAATCATGGTGGGCCCCTTTATGCATCATGGTCGTCTATTTTTGCACGCATTGCGACCCCCAGATGACCATGTGGACAGTAATTCACACTTTTCATATTTCGCACACTTGTTAACCTTGGTAAGTACTAGATATGGTGAAAATTTCATGTTGGTGTCTTCACGCCTTCTTGGTAAAAAATCTGCATAAAATTGCATGATTTCTACACTATCGTGGACTATAGTAATTTTGAATGTTTGAACTGACATCTTTGATGCACTGGGTTTTCTTATGGTGAATTTCATTTCTTTACTTGACAAGTGTATTCTGATATTTTTCTAAGTGAATAAGTACTTTTAAATGATTTTTTTTGTTTAATATTTGTTTGCAAAAACTTAATGAATGTAATGCAATGAGTGTCAATTTTTTTTTAATTAATGTACCACAAGCCCTGAAAATTTCAGGAAGATCTGAGGGGGGGGGGTCAGGTGAACAATTGTCAAAAAACTGGTTGAGTTGACATGGAATGACCCTAAAACCAAACATTCAAGGCAGTATTATACTAATACAGGGGTGGCCCGCGGGCCGCATGCGGCTCGTCAGAGTATATTAGGCGGCCCGTTTGCATGTACAAGTTACGATCCTATGTCGATGTTAATTCTCTTTGTTTGCTATAGTTTTGAAATTTTATTCCGACTATTTGATTTGATACTATGGATATTAAATCAGTTTTATGGCTCCAGAATATTAGTTAGAGCTGCTTGATCTACAAGCAGCTTATGACCTGAAGCTCAGGTCAGTTTTTTGTTGAAATAATTATGAATAGTAAAATCTTATTACAAAATTAGCAGCTGATTAAGTTTGTATTTTAAAATGTAATGTGCATGTGTAATAGAGTGTGAATGTGAAATAAAATGACAAATTATCTTTACTTCATATTTTTCTACGTTTTAAATTGTAATTAAGTAGACAAAATATATATGCGGCCCGTTGATAAAAATCAAGTTTTCAATGTGGCCCTCCGTAGAAAAAGATTGCACACCCCTGTACTAATATACAAAAGTCTACCATTCCGGTGTGTTCCGCCAGAAAAAAAGCACTGCGTATCTCTTTGTCTCTTTGTATCTCTTCAAGTATCTTGTCTCTTTGTATCTCTTCAAGTATCTCTTTGTACAGTTGGGTCTGCTTTTATTCCTCTATATGTATCTCTTTGTTTCACTGTATCTCTTAAAGTATCTATTTGTGTATAATTATCTGTGTCATGTCTATATCTCTATATGTCTTTGTCTCTCTTTCATCAGTTCTTATGTTCTTAAGTGTCACAAGCAAACTGTCAGAATGAGGGCTCTAGTTAAAGTATTCATAGTTCAGTGTAGATACTCGACTGTCAATCTGAGAGTCCTGGGTTCGATCCTCGTTGAGAACCATGGGAATTTTTCCAGGTGAAATGTGTTTCAAGTCGTCCCACAAGTCCACCCAGCTTTAAATGGGTACCTGACTTTTAAGTTGGGAAAGTAAAGGCGACTGGGCGTTGTGCTAACCCCATAATCCCTTCATATGCCTAGGTTATAGAAACAGATGAATTCTACACTTCATCTGCCCCGATGGCCCTTAGGGCTAAGGGAACTTTACTTTACTAATTGTGTTTATCAATAAAAGTAACGGGCATTGACGTTCTATATGGTTTAACAGTAATCACGATACTACTTGCTGTATACTATATCTGTATCTGTTCGCTGTCTACTATATCTGTATCTGTTCGCTGTATACTATATCTGTATCTGTTCGCTGTGTACTACTATATCTGTATCTGTTCGCTGTATACTATATCTGTATCTGTTCGCTGTGTACTACTATATCTGTATCTGTTCGCTGTATACTATATCTGTATCTGTTCGCTGTGTACTATACCTGTATCTGTTCGCTGTGTACTATATCTGTATCTGTTCGCTGTATACTATATATGTATCTGTTCGCTGTGTACTATACCTGTATCTGTTCGCTGTGTACTATATCTGTATCTGTTCGCTGTATACTATATCTGTATCTGTTCGCTGTGTACTATACCTTTATCTGTTCGCTGTGTACTATATCTGTATCTGTTCGCTGTATACTATACCTGTATCTGTTCGCTGTGTACTATATCTGTATCTTTTCGCTGTATACTATATATGTATCTGTTCGCTGTGTACTATACCTGTATCTGTTCGCTGTGTACTATATCTGTATCTGTTCGCTGTATACTATATCTGTATCTGTTCGCTGTGTACTATACCTTTATCTGTTCGCTGTGTACTATATCTGTATCTGTTCGCTGTATACTATATCTGTATCTGTTCGCTGTGTACTACTATATCTGTATCTGTTCGCTGTATACTATATCTGTATCTGTTCGATGTGTACTACTATATCTGTATCTGTTCGCTGTATACTATATCTGTATCTGTTCGCTGTGTACTATACCTGTATCTGTTCGCCGTGTACTATATCTGTATCTGTTCGCTGTATACTATATATGTATCTGTTCGCTGTGTACTATACCTGTATCTGTTCGCTGTGTACTATACCTTTATCTGTTCGCTGTGTACTATATCTGTATCTGTTCGCTGTATACTATATCTGTATCTGTTCGCTGTGTACTACTATATCTGTATCTGTTCGCTGTATACTATATCTGTATCTGTTCGCTGTGTACTACTATATCAGTATCTGTTCGCTGTATACTATATCTGTATCTGTTCGCTGTGTACTATACCTGTATCTGTTCACTGTGTACTATATCTGTATCTGTTCGCTGTATACTATATATGTATCTGTTCGCTGTGTACTATACCTGTATCTGTTCGCTGTGTACTATATCTGTATCTGTTCGCTGTATACTATATCTGTATCTGTTCGCTGTGTACTATACCTTTATCTGTTCGCTGTGTACTATATCTGTATCTGTTCGCTGTGTACTATACCTTTATCTGTTCGCTGTGTACTATACCTGTATCTGTTCGCTGTGTACTATATCTGTATCTGTTCGCTGTATACTATATCTGTATCTGTTCGCTGTGTACTACTTTATCTGTATCTCTTCGCTGTATACGATATCTGTATCTGTTCGCTGTATACTATATCTGTTTCTGTCGGCTGTGTACTATATCTGTATCTGTTCGCTGTATACTATATATGTTCGCTGTATACTATATATGTATATGTTCGCTGTGTACTACTATATCTGTATCTGTTCGCTGTATACTATATCTGTATCTGTTCGCTGTATACTATATCTGTATCTGTCGGCTGTGTACTATATATGTATATGTTCGCTGTGTACTATATCTGTATCTTTCGGCTGTGTACTATATCTGTATCTGTTCGCTGTATATATATCTGTATCTGTTCGCTGTATACTATATCTGTATCTGTCGGCTGTGTACTATATCTGTATCTGCTTTTCGATCTTATTATATCTGTGTATCTTCTCTCTGTAAATTGTATGTGTATAGCTCTGTGTAAGCAAAAAAGATCTCTTAGTGAAGAAATCATTTGTTTCTGTAACCCCGGAGTAAAAATGATTTGTCTGTTTGAATAATTGACACAACGCCCAGCCGCCTTTACTTCCCATATAAACTAAGGTAGACCATTTAAAGCTGAGGGATATTTTAACCAACTTTCCCCAGAACCTGGACGAATTCCCTCACCGATGATCTAATCTGGGACCTTCAGGTTGACAGTCGAGTGTTCTACATCACTCGGCCACATCCCTAATAAATCTGTGTGTCTGCGTGTAATACATTTCTGTAAAGTCTACCAATGTCTACCTATGTACTTAAACAAACGTCAGTGTCATTCTACCATGTGACAGAATGGGTGTGTGTGTGTGTGTGTGTATTACTATATTGCTAGTGGACTGATATTTATTATATACACGACAACTTGTCATGACTAATGCAGAAGTCACAGACAAAACAGCGTACATATAATCAGATTGCTGTTCTATGTGTATAGAGTAACCAGTCTGGTATATCCGGACTATTTCATTCTTTACCTACATACATTTACCAGACATTGAAGTTAATTGATTATAAAAAAATGTTTTATTTGACCTACTTTTATTTACAGATAACTAGTTTTGTTCAGTTTTTTTGACATTATTTGACCTACTTTTATTTACAGATAACTAGTTTTGTTCAGTTTATATTACATTATTTGACCTACTTTATTTACAGATAACTAGTTTTGTTCAGTTTTTTGACATTATTTGACCTACTTTTATTTACAGATAACTAGTTTTGTTCAGTTTATATTACATCATTTGACCTACTTTTATTTACAGATAACTAGTTTTGTTCAGTTTATTTGACATTATTTGACCTACTTTATTTACAGATAACTAGTTTTGTTCAGTTTATATTACATTATTTGACCTACTTTTATTTACAGATAACTAGTTTTGTTCAGTTTATATTACATTATTTGACCTACTTTTATTTACAGATAACTAGTTTTGTTCAGTTTATATTACATTATTTGACCTACTTTTATTTACAGATTACATCGTTAAGACTGACAATGTATCATTATTATTCCTAAAAAAAATTGAGAACAATTATGAGTTAAATTTAAAATGACCAACTCAGTTCATTGTATTTTTTAATTACGATGTGTTAGTAATGTAAACTAGACTTAGGTTTTCTAGTGTCCGACTTTGTAGAAAATCGTTAAATGAAATGCAGTATGACGTTTTGTACAGTGGCGAATTTAGGCCTAGGCGCACTAGGCGCGCGCCTAGGGCCCCAGATAATTTAGGGGCCCCAAAAAACCTGGTTTTATAAAACGAAATAAAATATAAGAAAATCCGGTTGCTGTGAGGGTTTTGGGAATTCCACAAATCTATAAATAGTCCTTCAGACGTGGTTGACTTTGTCTTGCTTGCTGTGACGTATTAATAAAGTCGGCGCTAGTGTTCGAAGTGACAAGTAACGCACGGTACGTACCAGTAGTTGGCGCACCTTACGTCACAGATTTTAATTAATAATTCTAATTCAAATTTTAATTTTTTGCAAATTGCAATAACTAATCGTTAATTGCCAGTTTATTACACTATTTTGATAAATTTGTTCTTGCTACCCACTACGTTTTGTGTGGATGAATGATCATTGATCATTTTTCCTTTACTGTTGTAGCTGATTGCGTCACAATCGTTTCATTAAAACTATGTCTATGAGACAATATCCCTCAGGTGCAAAAAAGCGTGATATCCAAAAGAAAAGAAAAGCAGAAGATGCGAAAAACGAAGGCGCCTGGTTGACATTTTTAGCGAAACGACCAGTAATACCACCATCAGAAACTACTCACACAGAAATAACAGCTAATGATCCAAGTCCAGTCGTCTCGGCAACAGCCAGTATGGATTCTGAGCCCGAGCCAACAGACTTGCCAGAACCTGAACAGCCGGCTGAAGGTCCTATACTAGAGGTCGTGAGTAGTGAAACTGTTGATGATAACAACTGTGGTGAAATTTTGACAGATATTGCTATGTGGCCAGCGAATTTGACAGAAACCATGCGTAATTATGTTTTGGATTTCAAACCAAAAAATGTTGGCTACCTTTCACGCGCTGGCATGTTGATGACAGATCGTGGCAGAAATTATTTTTGTCATTTGTCTGAACATAACTTTTACTTAACCAAGGCGAATGGCCAAAAAGATAGGCGTGAATGGTTAGTGTTCAGTGAAACTAGTGGAAGCGTATATTGTTATGTATGCAAACTGTTTCCAAATAAAGCTAGTCAATTTTCAACAAACGGGTGTTCTGATTGGAAAAATATTGCCGCCAAAATTTCTGAACATGAGAATTCGTATGGCCACGTTCAAGCAACAGATGGCCAAACAGTTAGATGATGAAAGGCAATACTGGAGAGAAGTTCTACGAAGGATTGTAGAAACTGTACAGTTTCTTTCCTCTGAAGGCTTGGCCTTTCATGCCAACAAAACGGTAATTTTACCAGTTGCTTGAATTACTTGTCAAAATTTGACCCTTTCTTAGCAAATCATATTGCACGGTACGGTAACAAGGGAAGAGGTTCTGTCAGTTATTTGTCACATGCTACTTGTGACGAATTTATTAAAATAATGGGCAATGCTGTCTGAGATCAGTTTATATCAGAAGTAAAGAAATCGATATATTTCTCTTTGATTGTTGATTCAACACCTGATTGATGGTGAAATTAAAGAACGATTTTTAACTTTTGCTGACATCTATGCTCATAACGCTCAAAATCTGGAGCAAGTGATACTAGACGTTTTGAAGAACTGGGGATTAGATATCACAAAATGCAGGGGACAGAGCTACGACAATGCTTCTAACATGTCTGGCAGATACTCGGGCTTGCAGGCTCGAATCAAGGCACACAGTCCCAATGCAGTTTACATTCCCTACTCCAGCCATAGCTTGAATCTAGTTGGTAATGCGGCTGCAAAATCGTCGCTTTCAGCAGTATCATACTTTGACTTTAATCAACATGTTTATGTTTGGTTCTCACATCCACACACAGGTGGAACATCCTTAAAAGTCATCTAGTCAAAAATGGATGCACCATAAAGAAAGTTTCGGACACAAGATGGTCAGCTAGAGCGGATGCAATGTTTACATTGCATCAGAACTACAATGGTATTCAGGAAGTTCTTCTTCAAGCTGCCGAAGATCGTGATCAGAAGGCAGCTGTAAGAAATGAGGCTAACGCTCTTGCTAATAAAATGGATCTTTTTGAAACTGCATTGATGACTGTTCTTTGGGATACAATTTTACAGCGGATGAATGCAGCCAGCAAATCCCTGCAAAATTCAAATTTATGTCTTGATGCTGGTGTAAATCTTCTAGAATCACTGAAGCTATTTATTAACAACGAAACTATTTCACTCGTATTGAAGAGCGAGCAGCATTGCTTATGAACGAGGATCTCAAAGACTGTAAAGATGAAGTGAGCCGCATGAAGAAGCGAAAACCGTTTTCTGATGAAAGCAATGAACCGGAAGTTATTTTAACTGGTCGTGATAATTTTATTGTATACACAGTAAACGCCATTTGTGATAAATTGATCACGGAACTTGATCACAGAATAGAAGCATACAAAGGTATACATGATTTGTTCAGTCTATTTTTCAAGAACAAGGTAGATGACTTGAACACAAAGATCTCGGCCTTGATCGAAGAATACAAAGACGATGTTAATTCTGATACCACTGCCGATGAAATCAAACAGTTTTTGCATTTCGCTAAAGAAGAAGGCGCTAAATCTGCGGTAGAGATGTACCAGCTTATAGCAGTGGATGGACTACAATGTACATTTCCCAATGTGGAAACCCTTCTAAGAATCTTTCTCACCATTCCTATATCAAACGCAACTGAAGAACGGTCATTTTCTGTGTTGAAAAGGATCAAAAATAACTTGCGGAATTCCATCAACCAATGTAGGCTGGGAGATTAGTCTATTTTATGCATTGAATCCAAGGAGACATTAGAATACGATTTCAATGCGCACATTGACACGTTCGCGAAATTGAAGAGCAGGAAAAAAGTTATATAACTGTAATAAACTGACAATTGTAAGTTATAGCTAGTATGCATAACTATGTAGTATGCATGTTAAATAGTACATGAGAAATCTGACTATTGTTGTATTCTGATCATTTTTAAATGCCTAATAGGCAAGGGGCCCCAAATTGGTCATGCGCCTAGGGCCACAGTTTTGGTAAATAAGCCTCTGGTTTTGTAGGACCTGCACATTTAACCGTACTTGTAAGTTTTAGTAAACTATTAATGTATTGTTTCGTTTATTTTTACTTTCTTTACGATTAATGTTTTCATTTAACTCTGTATTATTGCATTACTAATGTAGCCGTTTGTGACAAAGTTAATTATAAGTAAAAATAAAACTATTAGGAGCTAGGAGTCACATAACTAGGGTTCGAAAATTACGCGTAAGATTGGCGCGCGTAATTTACGCATAAGTTACGCCAAAATTACGCGTACCATTAATGCCCAATTTCTTAAAAATTTATGCTCCTTTTGTTGCTCACGCTAGTAGGTGTATTTTTAATAATGTTTTCAAAGGTTTTTACTTGTAATTTACCGGTCATACTAATTTGCCCGTCGTCCACGTATTTCGTCGTGTACTGACTGCATCAGCGGCGGCCATCTTTGGCTGAGTAATACCGTCTAATACCGTCGACGCTGTACGGGTGCAATGCGCCGCGAAATACGCCGCGGGTGCCGAACTCAGCAAAAGACGGCACACGCGTTCAACGCTGGGGCAATCCGCAGCGAAATACAGACGACGTGGGTGCAATACGCAGCGTAATACGTACGACGGAAGCACTATACACAGTAAAATGTTTTCTATACGTTTCATGACATTTGGAACATATATAGATAATCAAGGCCGTACCCAGGGTGGGGGAGTGGGAGGGCTGGGAGGCTGCAGCCCCCCCCCCCAAAAAAAAATTTTATTGCTGATAGTAACTCATAAAAAATTGTCAAATATTTGCCTTTAAAAACTTGGAACAGGCCCCCCCCCCCCCAAAAAAAAATCCTAGGTACGGTACTGTAGATAATGTTTAAAAAAAACATTTTTTTTATTTTATAACCTCCCGTTTGGCTTGCGGCCGCTTGCCATACAGCTCATGGCGGCATTGTGTACTTAATCGAAAATTGTTATGATTTTGTCTTATTTTTAACCAGACTTTGGCTTCCTTATTGAAAATATTTATTTTATTATGTTTACTGAAACGATTAAAAACAAACAATATACTTTGCGGTTTACGCTGTTTTACCTAACGAATACTTCCGGTTTAGGCTTGTGGCCGGATGTAGATGGTACTCCTAATCACTGTAATTAATTAATCGCCACTGTTAACACAACGAATAGCGACAGAAACAATTAAAAATGGCCGTCAAATATGCATTTTTAAATTACCGTAATTTACGCGTAATTTTCAAAATTACGTTACCGTAAATTACGCGTAATTTACGGTAACTTACGCGTAACGTTACGCGACTTCGAACCCTACACATAACACGTCTATTTTTCTGGTCTAGCCGGGTATTACAGCTAGTAAATCTTTTTCAAAGTAACTAAAATTGTATCATAAAAAAATGTCTAGCTTTAAACTTTAACATCACCATAAGTCAATCACATATAACTGTGTTATTCCAAAAATGGAAGACAGTCAATATATTTCAAATTTTAATCAAGGTTTCATTCATTTGTAAATTTAATAATTAACATCTTTCTTTCTTTCTATACCTTAAATACAGTTTAAATCAGTGCTTTTTTGTGCCGGTACGTATCGGTACGGCGTACCGGCACCTTTTTCAATGTGGGGAAAAAATTATTACTTTTCTTGTATTTTAACGTTTATTATTCATTTATTTTATTATTAATTTGTTACAATTGAATTGTTTTACAATTGCGCGCAATAAGAATTAAAATAGGTGCGAACTGGTAGTTAAAAATTAGACAATCCATCACTGAGTACCGGCACCTATTTTTTTTTACAAAAAAAAGCACTGGTTTAAATCATAGTAAAATATAGAACATGTATGATTTTGTTATCAGTACTCTGCGTCTGCTAGTAAATGCCTAGTTTTATCGTACAGTGATTGATATTTCGTCTTTAGTTCTTTACTTTTTGAAAAAAATACGTAATTAAAAAGACAACAATTGTAATAAAACTAAACGAATTTGAAAGCTCATTGAGAAACTGGTTTAGAAAAATGTAGTTGGGTCTCCGATGATTCATTTTTGTAATTATACAGTTAGCATGAAAGCCAGTGAAATGTTTATTAGACAGTCCAAAAAATTACATATTACAGAATGGATGACTTCTGAGCCTGTACCAACATCTCCTGGACATACGGTGGCGCGGCCTGGAAATAAATATTTAAGACACACACAGTGAAACTATTCAATGGTTAACAATTGTCTAAAATAAACGATTTATTCGCCATAATTCAATATTTAAAGACAGTGGTCGGCCATATTTCGGACATCACGGACCACTAGAGTCCCAAGTATTGTTCCAGCGGACTATTAAATCCATGACTTTATTTCCACGGACCACTGGTTTTCATTTTTATTCTCCCATTTATACCTTAAATTATTGTGTTCTGTACATCTATAGTATGATGTAGTAACTTAGAAAATAAAATGACAACACTACATCATGTGAGATGAATGTACAGCAATGTGAGTTAATGAAGATTTTCATCTTCATCGCCTCTCTATTTTCTGAATAAAACCAAATTAAAACAGAATGTCTTTGATCTGCACATTTCTAAAATAGTTATCCTATCTCCAGATAAGCTGCCTTGAATTAGCAAAAATATTTAAAATATCAACTTTGTATCCAGATCGAAAGATCTTCATTTAGCTAGAATATCAACTTTGCATCCAGATCGATAGATCTTCGTTTGGCTAGAATATCAACTTTGTATCCAGATCGATAGATCTTCGTTTGGCTAGAATATCAACATTGTATCCAGATCGATAGATCTTCGTTTGGCTAGAATATCAACTTTGCATCCAGATCGATAGATCTTCGTTTGGCTAGAATATCAACTATAAATTTATGTCAATGTTTCCACCAATTTCTAATTAGTATTTAATAAATGACAAGTAATTTAGTCCAAAACTTTTAAAAATATCTACCTGAATGAGATGATTTATGTTGAAAGTGACTTTGATCCAAGTATAAAGTTGTTCAGTTTGCATGTCGAGTACTTTGTACTTCACTGTGTTCACTCCATCAACATCTTGTCTCATGGACGAAACTTTCATCAAATTGTGTCTTTAGGAATGAAAGAAACGATGGAGTAAGATAAAAAAAACAGTGCAGCGGATAAAAATAAAATCATATTTGTCTGTTATATGGACTTTTAGTTTCATATGATCTTTGTTATATTACTTATATGTTATGACAAAATATATATGAATATGTGTGTGTGTGATTCATTGATAAACTAAATGAATATCTATTCCCCCCTCCCTCTCTCTCTCCCCATACCCCTCCTTATCAAAAGAAAAATATTAGTGCGATCCTAGTCCTAGTCCGATTTGAAATATTGCAATGAAATAATCCTGAATGGTTTGGTACGCAATGAAATAATTCTGATTGGTTTGGTACGCAATGAAATAATTCTGATTGGTTTGGTACGCAATGAAATAATCCTGATTGGTTTGGTACGCAATGAAATAATCCTGATTGGTTTGGTACGCAATGAAATAATCCTGATTGGTTTGGTACGCAATGAAATAATTCTGATTGGTTTGGTACGCAATGAAATAATTCTGATTGGTTTGGTACGCAATGAAATAATTCTGATTGGTTTGGTACGCAATGAAATAATTCTGATTGGTTTGGTACGCAATGAAATAATCCTGATTGGTTTGGTACGCAATGAAATAATTCTGATTGGTTTGGTACGCTATGAAATAATTCTGATTGCTTTGGTACGTAATGAAATAATTCTGATTGGTTTGGTACGCAATGAAATAATTCTGATTGGTTTGGTATGCAATGAAATAATTCTGATTTGTTTGGTATGCAATGAAATAATTCTGATTGGTTTGGTACACAATGAAATAATTCTATGTGGTTTGGTACGCAATGAAATAATTCTGTGTGGTTTGATACGCAATGAAATAATTCTGATTGGTTTGGTACGCAACGAAATAATTCTGATTGGTTTGGTACGCAATGAAATAATTCTGATTGGTTTGGTACGCAATGAAATAATCCTGATTGGTTTGGTACGCAATGAAATAATTCTGATTAGTTTGGTACGCAATGAAATAATTCTGATTGGTTTGGTACGCAATGAAATAATTCTGATTAGTTTGGTACGCAATGAAATAATTCTGATTGGTTTGGTACGCAATGAAATAATTCTGATTGCTTTGGTACGCAATGAAATAATTCTGATTAGTTTGGTATGCAATGAAATAATTCTGATTGGTTTGGTACGCAATGAAATAATCCTGATTGGTTTGGTACGCAATGAAATAATTCTGTGTGGTTTGATACGCAATGAAATAATTCTGATTGGTTTGGTACGCAATGAAATAATTCTGATTGGTTTGGCACGCAATGAAATAATTCTGATTGGTTTGGTATGCAATGAAATAATTCTGATTGGTTTGGTACGCAATGAAATAATTCTGATTGGTTTGGTACGCAATGAAATAATTCTGATTGATTTGGTACACAATGAAATAATTCTGATTGGTTTGGTATGCAATGAAATAATTCTGATTGGTTTGGTACGCAATGAAATAATTCTGATTGGTTTGGTATGCAATGAAATAATCCTGATTGGTTTGGTACGCAATGAAATACTTCTGATTGGTTTGGTACGCAATGAAATAATTCTGATTGGTTTGGTACGCAATGAAATGTTTCTTACCGCAGTGGATTTTCCTGATTGCCAATATCTCTATCATGTTTAATCATGTCATACCTGGCAATTGTTTCGTTGTATCGAACTATGGAATAACCTTTATTACAAACTCTGTAAAATAAAAATTAGAAAATTGCAAAAAGAGATTCATTGGTTTATTTTGAGGTTACGTTTTGTTACATTTGAAATGTGCAAATAAGACAAGATTGAAACCAACTAGGATATTAAGAACAACTAACCAATGACAAACAAACCAAAACACTTACACTTTCAAACTTTTCAATTTTAGTCAGTTTATTTAGTGATTATTATGAGTATTACAAACCATGTATTTATCTAGATGAATATTACAATTCATCTATGTCAGTATATCTATATAGTATATACTATATACCTATTCACGTACATATATTACTATCTCTCGGTCTACTCATCGATTTATTGGGACGATTCCTCCGTCTGGACCCTGATACAAGCTCTCCATATAATACATTATTAGGAATACTTTGTCAGCCCATGATCAGCTCACTGTATCTTATCATGTAAGAAATATAGTAATTAATCTAGACTATCTAGTGTATCTAATCATATGATAAATATTGTAGCAAAATAGTTATCTTTAATTTTTACAGATTGATTGCTATTTTTTATGTCAGCAATGTCAAAACATGTATTTCACTAGAGTGTAGGTGTATTTCACTAGAACGTATGTGTATTTAACTAGAGTGTAGGTGTATTTCACTAGAGTGTAGGTGCCAAAAACATGACAACGCAAGGGAAGGTTTAAAATTGGCAATTAAATAATGCAATCCCCCCCCACACACACACATTAAAAGTACAGTATGTGAAGGGCAATGTTGCCTTGAATGTGTTCGCGGGTGGGTGTGTATGAACAGTATGGGACGGGCAATGTTTCCTTGAATGTGTTCGCGGGTGTGTGTGTATGAACAGTATGGGAAGGGCAATGTTTCCTTGAATGTGTTCGCGGGTGTGTGTGTATGAGCAGTATGGGAAGGGCAATGTTTCCTTGAATGTGTCCGCGGGTGGGTGTGTATGAGCAGTATGGGAAGGGCAATGTTTCCTTGAATGTGTTCGCGGGTGTGTGTGTATGAACAGTATGGGAAGGGCAATGTTTCCTTGAATGTGTTCGCGGGTGTGTGTGTATAAACAGTATGGGAAGGGCAATGTTTCCTTGAATGTGTCCGCGGGTGGGTGTGTATGAGCAGTATGGGAAGGGCAATGTTTCCTTGAATGTGTCCGCGGGTGGGTGTGTATGAACAGTATGGGAAGGGCAATGTTTCCTTGAATGTGTCCGCGGGTGGGTGTGTATGAGCAGTATGGGAAGGGCAATGTTTCCTTGAATGTGTTCGCGGGTGTGTGTGTATGAACAGTATGGGAAGGGCAATGTTTCCTTGAATGTGTCCACGGGTGGGTGTGTATGAGCAGTATGGGAAGGGCAATGTTTCCTTGAATGTGTTCGCGGGTGTGTGTGTATGAACAGTATGGGAAGGGCAATGTTTCCTTGAATGTGTTCGCGGGGGTGTGTGTATAAACAGTATGGGAAGGGCAATGTTTCCTTGAATGTGTCCGCGGGTGGGTGTGTATGAACAGTATGGGAAGGGCAATGTTTCCTTGAATGTGTCCACGGGTGGGTGTGTATGAGCAGTATGGGAAGGGCAATGTTTCCTTGAATGTGTCCGCGGGTGGGTGTGTATGAACAGTATGGGAAGGGCAATGTTTCCTTGAATGTGTCCGCGGGTGGGTGTGTATGAGCAGTATGGGAAGGGCAATGTTTTCTTTGAATGTGTCCGCGGGTGGGTGTGTATGAACATATGGTACAAATGTTTTGTTACATGAGCCTCTATACCACTGTGAATGTCAGACAATTTTAAGTTCTCTTCCAGAGCTGACCTGCGAGTCTCGAGTGATAACCAAGTGACATTTTCAGGTCCTGGCAGAGGCGTACCAAGGGCGGGGGATGGGGGGCGCTCCTAATTTTCACATCTAATATTAAGTTTCATGTTATGGTGTTGAATGTTAAAATGCACGGGCTCTCCAAAGAGACCAAGCTTATATATGTTGCCTTATATTACCTTCAGAATATTACAAAGAACTTTGGATGTAAGTATGTGCTTAACTATAATAGTAGTGTGTACTTTCCATGTTTTAGTGTCTCTCTGTGTGTGTCTTATGTCTGTATGTGTGTATGTGTGTGTGCCTGTGTGGGTCTGTATGGGTCTGTCTGCTTGTGTGGGCCTGTGTGTCTGTCTGTGTGGGTCTGTGTGCATCTGTGTGTCAGTGTATGTGTCATTGTGTATCAGTACATGTCTGCCTATTTTTGTCTGTCTGTGTGTGCGTTTGAGTGTGTGCGTATATGTTCTGTGTGTTCGAGCTAATCCTCTCTGATAAATACATTTGAACAATTACACTTTGCTGGGTATATTGTTTTACCTGTTATACATGTCATCATCTTCTGATCCCCATCCAAAATACAAATTGGAATAACCGTTTAACTCTAGGAACTGATCCCTGGAGTAGGCCACAACTCCACCGAAATGGGATTCGTAAAATAATCTGAAATATGAACCAAAGAAACCTCGTAGATACAAGGTTGATTAAAATGCACAATACTTTATAAAAGATTCTAATAATCAGATAAATTGTTATATGCATTATTATTAATACAATTATAATAACATTGATAGTATTGATTTATTTATTGCTACTATTAAATTATTTTTCAAATGTTTTAACTCAATCCCCAACTCAATCCCCCAACTCAATCCCCAACTCAATCCCCAACTCAATCCCCAACTCAATCCACAACTCAATCCCAAACTCAATCCCCCAACTCAATCCCCAACTCAATCCCCAACTCAATCCACAACTCAATCCCCCAATCAATCCACAACTCAATCCCCAAATCAATCCACAACTCAATCCCCCAATCAATCCCCAACGATTGTAAAAATAAACCATTAGGGGCGGAGACTACAATTCAATTATTTCTATAACCTCGGCACTTAAATGGATTCTTTGATTCAGCACAACGGTCAAATAACATTTACTTCTTTTTACTTCAAAAAAAAAATGTCATAGGAAATATATATATATATATATATATATATATATATATATATATATATATATATATATATAGATATACATATATATTCATAGTTATAGATTAGATAGATAGATAGATAGATAGATAGATAGATAGATAGATAGATAGATAGATAGATAGATAGATAGATAGATAGATAGATAGATAGATAGATAGATAGATAGATAGATAATTTTCAAATAAATAAAACAAAACGCTACTTGTAATTGAATTTATTAATGGCGACTGTAAAATGTCGCGGCCTGTCAGAACATCTGTACAGGTTATTGTCATTCAGGGGAATCAAGTCCACGTCATGAACGATGTAACAATCAAAACTACCAACTTTATCAGCCTCGGAGAATCCAGCATTTAACAGAACACCTTTGTTGAATGTGGACTGGTCAGCCTGGAAGAAATTGGTAATAATAATAACATAATAGCTTTCAAAGACTTTATGATGGAAATGATTTTTTGCAGTGTGAATATGTTTTCATCAGTCGTTTTTTTGGGTATTAAGTTACATAAAAAAAGCTACTGCCAGATTCACACAAATCAATTGATAACACTGGTAAACAGTGAATTCATTGCCAGTGATATTTGAAGCATTTTATACAAAGTCAACTATGCTGATTTAGAATATGTAAGTGCTTCTGCTAGATTGGCTCTATGTTACGAGATAATTAAAATTAATTAAATAATTTATGCACCGTGTTTGGAATTTGTCAAGAATTGCATGAAGTATAATAGTATACTAACTAATAGTAGTGAAACTGTTAATAGTCATGCAGAAATTTGTTCAAAAATATGTGTAATAGTGTTATAGAAGAAAACATTTTCATTTGAAAAACTAATTATGTCTAATTAATTAATTAATTAATATGTTAATTGTCTATGGTAATGCATTAGCAAATCGCTGTTTGCTCGACTTCCTTTTGTACGTGTCGTTGGTGCAATTGCGCTGAAGGCTCTAACAGTAGTCAGCCATCATATGTATACCCCATCTTCCTTGATATCTCTCCTCCATCACCCTCATATCCTGATGGAACCTCTCGCCTCACTGAAGTCCCCAAGGTTACCTGGAAATTTGTCTAAACGACTTTGCAGGTAATGTACCTTGATGCTCATATTTGTTCCACTGTTTCTGAAGTTAGCTAGCATATCTTGCACCAGTTCTTCGTAATTCTCTGCTCTGTTATTACCTAAGAAGTTCCTGACAACTGAAACAAAACTGTTCCATGAAGAAGCTTCAAGGTGATTTCGATCGTCGATGAGTTTTCGAATCTGAGGACCGTCAAAAATCCCAGCTTTCAGCTTCTCCATGCAAATATACTTGAAGCAATTGCCAGATTTGTGCAAAGCCTTAACAAATTGTTTCATTAAACCTAATTTGATATTAAGCGGTGGGAGAATGATCTTATTTTTGTCAACCAGTGGCTTGTTGATGATATTTTCTTTACCTACAGTCATGGTTTCCCTTGCAGGCCATGTCACTCTTGTCCAATGATCTTGCCTTACCCTGCTATCCCAAATGCACATGAAGCATGGGTATTTTGTGTATCCTGACTGCTACCCAAGCAAGAAGTTTACCATTTTTAGATCAACACAAATTGGCCACTGATGCTCATAATAACAGACTTTCTGCAATATTGTTTTGATATTCCCATACTCTTCTTTAAGTGTTGTTGAGTGACCAATGGGAAAAGATGCATTACGGTTACCATTGTGTAAAAAAACGCATTTCAAGCTTCTGATGGAACTGTCTATAAAAAGACGCCAGTCTTCGGAATTGGAGCAGAAGTCCAGGGATGTCATTACAGTAAACAAGATCTTCCTCTTGGATGAAATATGGAAGAAGAAAGTCTTCTCTTTTCCGATAAAATGTTATTTTAACTTCTGGTTTGAGAAAATTTCTTTCATTGAGCCTGGACGCTAAAAGCTCAGATGCTTGCTTGGACAGATTTAGGTCTCGTATCAGGTCATTGAATTCTTCTTGGCTGAATGGTTGAGGTGTTGAAGAACTTCCTTCATAATCGATTCCACTGTTTTCACCTGCCAAAAACTCCAGATCTTGCCCCTCGTCGGAGTCTGATGCTGAAAGCTCTAATAATCCAGTAAACACTGGTATAGGAACTTCACTGCTTCGTGGAATTTTTTCTCATTGCAGATTCTTGTGGCGATTGAAGCCTTTAACATTCACAATACAAAAATAACAATCACCAAAATGGTCTTTCGGCTCTCGCCATACCATTGGTACACCGAAACTTAGACTTTTCTTCTCACCATTTTTCCACTGCCGTAGGCTCTCCACACAGTTTTTGCAGACCTTATGGGGAACCCAAGACATGTCTTGGTCTCTCAGCTTCACTCCGAAATAAGCCAAATATGCCTGCTGCGCAAAGTCGGTTATATTTCTTCTTTGCTTTTCAATCATGTATTGTCCAGAGATGTAACAGAATACATTCTGATTATTTTTGTAGCATCTTCGTGATGAGCTCATGATGTCTTTAGAAAGCAGAGATAAAATAGAAAAAAAACCAAGTTATAACTTGGTATAATTTAATTAAACAACAGACACCAAACCTATTGCATTTGTTTTACACAAAGGGTACAATCATATTTTCAAGTGTGTCCAATATCTCAGAAACTAGAGCCAATTCAGCAAAAGCAGTGGCAGTTTTGAAATCAGCACTCATGAATTGCTATAAATTCATTCAAACATTCTTGGCAATTCACAATTTTTTTTTGTCGGGCTGTGTAATATTACTGGTGATTAAAAATTATTATTACTTGTTTTATAACTGAGTTATGGTTTATTTATTTATTTCTTAAAGTTAGGCCCTAACGTCAAGGATGAAATAGTTCGTACTTACATATTTATTAGCTAACAACCCAACAATTTGTATACGCTTTTTTTTATGAGTGTTCAAAATTCGTCAAATTTTTTATTAGAAAGCAAATGTAGGAAGTCCGACTTTTTAAATAGTTCAATGTTTTCAACATCTTAGTGCCTGTATTTTTATAACTATTTGTATATAAAGTCAACTATATATAGTATAAATACAACCTTGGCAGGTTGTCGTTGTATATTGAGGGAATGTATTTTTTTTCATTTCATTATATTTTTAATTAATGACTTCACAAAAATATTGGAGGGTGGAGTTAAATCCTCAGGGAATTTTACCCTGCAGAGGGGGGGGGGGGTTATCACTTGGGTTGGGGGGGGGGTTTGTCCATTAATTATATCAACAAATTTTTTTACCTCCACCCTTTTCAACAACTTGTCCAACTTCCAGTAAGCCCCCCTCCCCTTACAAAATTACGTCAACATTTGATTACCAGCCCCCCCCTCCCAAATAAAAATTAAATGGAAAAAATATGTTAAATAGACTAGTTTACAACTACAACAAAAAAGTGAATAAATGTCAAATGTTCCTCAATTGTTATTATTGGCATATGTTCTGGCTGAATAATTTCTTGTGGAACCGAAACACCAGACAGGTCAACATTTTCTTCATCTAGCCTTTCTGCACTCAGCATCTCCTCATGAGCAATAATTGCCATGAGCTCTCTCAGTCTTTTGGCAGCCATTCGCATTGGACGAATTATTTGCTGTTGGGGTGCATGTAGTATTTGTCTGGGCCCAGGCATACATTGTTGGTGCTGTTGAACATGCTTCTTTAACATGGCTTGAGAAGCAACATAAAGGTGACAGATTTTACAGATCCGTTCAAACAATAGCAACTGAATAGATGGACAATATATATCATATGGAAGAATGTTGAATGTTTTTGCCGCTCGAGGTAGTATGTTTTCAACTTTCACAGACTGATTGAAAAAAATATATGGAAATCTATCGAGTTTATATCAGATACATCTGGTGCTTTAAGTCACTAATTAGTTTGACGGACTGGAATTGGTTGGGGGGGGGAGATAAATATATCAGTAATAACATCAAAGTACGAGCTTCTAATTGGTTGGCAACAAGGTAAATCACAACATTTGACAATTAGTAGAAAGTACTGACGTTTTTTAAGTGGCTTTCGCACCAAACTTGATCTTTGATTATTAAATTTTCAACTTCAACCTCAGACTTTTCAGGCACAATATACTCTGCCACAGTTGGAAAATTGTCTATGCTTACTTGCTTCCATATTTCTGTCAATGTTTCGCCAGCATATTTGAAGTTTATTTTTTCCAACTCTTCATCAGTTGTTCGACCTTGTGTGTCAAGGTGGCTTCCAAAATGTTTATGTGGCAAAATTAGTCCCGACAGTTCTCGACTAAAAGGAGCCATTCGCCTTTCTGCCTTTCTACTTGATTAAACGCACTTCTACCAGGTGCAATCGTTGCTACAAACATTGCATCAATGTTCTGCTTTACAAAATCATGGATAAATCATCAAAATCATCAATAACTTTTTGATATCTTGGATTTTCATTAGGTCCACCAACCACAGACATAACAAGAATCGGTTTGATCAACTTGTTGCTTGGATCCTTTGTAACAATGTCAAACTCTTCAAATTCAAGTAGCCTTTTATAATCCAGTTCATGGCTTTAAGCTGATGATGAGCAATGCTTGCCTGATCTGATGGCTATGTACGTTGGGTCTGCATATGTTACAGCTTCGAGTTTATCTAAACGGTCTTTTGGGATTTCAATGCCAGTATATAAAGATGGTATGTTTGTGTCTAGATGCTACTACCCAGACCTGATCAGGCAATGTAACGCGGTATTCGACATGCATTAAAAGTGGAGCTTGCTTGTTAGCTGCTGTCAATCCAATGGGGACTCTTGCTTTGTCATCTTGACTAATGAAGCATACTTCTTTAGGTTCCAACAAAAAAGCCAATTCCTCTAGGTCAGTGGTTCCCAAAGTGGTCCGTACGGACCCCCAAGTATCCATGGTATCATTCATGGGGTCCGTGAAGAATTTAAATTTATTTGAGGATCCCTGAACAACTTCAGGAGGTCAGCGAAAGGTTTAATGTAAAATAGTAAAATTATGATCCATTTTTATTATTATGGAAATTAAAATAAAAGAAACAATAAATAAACTAGTAGCGCACGCTAATTAAATTAATAACAAGCATAGCATGGTGAGAGACAGACGGCCGATTACACGTTTATACAGGAATGAAATAATGCCGCTGGATGCACCAATTTGTCTACAATATAAACAACAACTATACAATAGTTTACATCGTACATCGAATTAAGTACATGTTATTCTGATACAAAGTCTATAAACACATTTCCCCAGTCTTAGACAAAAGGATAAGGATTTAACGTTTTTTCAAACAGTCAAATAAAAATTCTTTATTGATTATTGAAAGTCCGGAAAGCTACATACTATTGTGAAGGACTTATTTGACCACCTGTAAATGACGTATTACGCACAGATTTGCACAAACCAGCTTTTGACAAGTCTAGGAAAAAGGACCTTAAGTGCGGTATGGAGTTATTGGTACCATCTGAAGAAGACCTTAGCAATCTTTACAGCAAAACAAACCCCATAAAATTCACTCATAAATGTATTTTCTATTGACAATACAATCGTGTAATGGCTAAAACATGTATTTCGAGAAAATCGCATTTAAAATAAAACTACAACTAGCAAGGTAACTGCACTCACTTGTGCTAAATTGTTAAGTTTTTTAACTATATACCAGCATTCAGCAACTTGCTATGAACCAAAACACACGTAAACCAAAGAAACATTCCATCATTTTATATCAGTAACACTCAAAAATTAAACATCATAATTATTTCGTGACAACATTCTTTATCGTTTTAAACTCTAGTTTTGCACAAACAACACAAAACATAACGCAAATACACAGAAAATTTACATGGTAATTTTCACAACAGAAACAAGCAAAAATTCAAATCAAAGTGCTGCAATTATAGTGTTGAAAGCTGTTCTTTGCGTTCTGGACACGAGAATTTACCACGTATGACACTATTTCGATGCCCAGTTTGACCACAGTAACCACATTTTGGTGATGCCCGTACTACAATTGGCAGCAAATCCTTTGGCTTGGCTGGTGAAGCAGGTGCCCAAGGCTTTTTGAAAGTTGTGGCACTAGTACCAGGACATGATGAAACAGGTTTAGGACACAACAAATCTTTTGACCGATCAGCAACAAACGGACGGATGCTATTAAACAAATACAGTTGTCGCTGCTCAGACAGACCAGTTGGTGACACAATTGGTGGCATATTATCATTTGAAAAATTGCCAACAATAGCAAATTCTGTGTAATTATTACTGTAGGATGAATCATACAGTCTAACATGGCCTTTAAATTCCTGAGAAAGCACAAACTTGTGTAAAAGTTTTGATGTTTGGAATATTTCTGAAATGAAGTTGCTGGAAATACAGTTGCCAGTCATATACTTGAACAAAAACATTACCAGCAGTATCACCAACAAGCTTAGCCTCATTTAGTTTTGATTCAGGTGTTGAATTAATAACAACCTGTTGCAATTATGACAAATTGTTGACTATTTGTTATTGTCAATCAACTAATGAATATTTTATTAACTTGTCCTCATTGTACTTCGTAACATTAATGTAATTCTAGGTCACTTTAGCTCAATATTAAGGCAAGTTCTAGGATTTAGCAGTGAGTAATCCAGGTGCATACTCCTATTATCATACTAACTCCAACCGTAACTGTAACCTAACCCCTAAAATATAAAGACAGCAAGTGGGGTTCTAATAAGTAAGGAAAGGACCAAGTAAGTACAGTTATTAAAAGGCATTGAGATGGCTTGGTAGGGAAGGGAGGGGAGGGGTATGCCCTACACGTGAAAACAGAGTATGCTGCAAAACTCGGGTAAGCTGCTGTGGACAGCGATTAGCCGTACACATCGGTAAACAACAATACACAATCAAAAATAACTAAAATTTTACCTTCCGAAAACGTCCGACTTTTGGTACCTTTTATATCATCCACTTTAATCTTATTATTCAATGATTAAACAGCTCTGTCGACACTAAACATTTAAATCAACTTAAAATATAATTATTTTTCTAACACCGGAAAGAAACATCCAAAAATCCACATTCGGTGACCCTCTGTGTAGAAAGCGCTGTAACTCGAAATTCAACAGCCTACTTTAGGTCCCCTTTCCTAGACTTGGTCACATATAAAGAATTACACTAGTAATAATAAAGTACAAAGAAGAATTGACGAAATGGCTCAGTCCATAGAAAATCCTTTATGTTATTACTTAAAAACGTCTGAATTTTCTATACAGCTTGACGAGTTCACTTTACCAGGAACCGAAACTTTACTTTTAGCTTATGTAAGATTTATTATTGGCTAAATGTTTGGAGACAAAATGTGAAATGCTATTTACTGAATTAAAAAAAATGTTCGATGTAAATGTTTTACCCTTGACTAATATAATTTCTGTTGCTACTGACAGTGCTCCCGGCAAGGATAGGAAGTTACTGAGGCTGTCTGACATACTTAAAAGAATCTGCACCAAATGTATTTTCAGTACTTTATATCATTCATCGACAACATTTTGGTCGTTAAAAAACTTAGTGAACATTTGCATATATCACTAGATTATGTCATTAAAACAGCTAATAAAATCAGAAGGAATGCTTTAAATGTGAGAATATTTCAATAAGCTGCTCCTGTTTTAGTAAGGATGCATCTGTGTCCACGCGCGAACTGGCTCTACACCCTGTCGGGAATATCCAAGTGAAGAATTGTTTGAAATCTTTGGTTCAGGTCTGCATGAGAAGAACCGTTAAGTGTTGACAGTAAGCAAGCTAATCTTCAACTTTATTTTGCAATTTCGAAATATTTGGAAACAGAACATTCTCCTCTTTCCAAGTTTTGTTTGCAGAGAGAAAGTTTTGCCACAAATTCAGACATTACGCTTTAAGATTTGATTTAATTCAATTGGTCGCCTTATAGGTTCAAATTAGTTTCGTTAAACTTTCAAAAGAATCTGTCATATGGGCTATGTCACTTTTTGACTTTTTTGTGTCGCAAATCATTGTCTTTGCTTTCCATGAATTCCAACATTTAATCAGAGAGCGCATAAAATCGATTTAACATGCATCTTTAGATAACCAACGTTCTTCTGTGTGAAGCAGTAAACGGTTATAGTCTTCGTCATTTTTCAAACAAAGTTAGGAAAATAATACAGTACAAGTCAGCTTTCTGTCGGATCTTCAATTTACTGCTGACGTCAGGATATTCCGCACAGATTTGAGCTAAAGTTTCTTTTTTCAGTATATCTTCTGCTTTTCTTGTTCATATTTCTTTCTTTTCAGTTTCTTTTCTAGCTCATCAACCTTAATATTTTTTTTCTTTTAGTTCCTTTTCCTGATCTGAACATAAAACACCAGTTTGTTTTCATTTATACAAGCCAATCAAATCGCTCTTGAAAATTTGTATCTGACTCTGTAATTCATTTTGTACTTTGCTTTGTATTTTCCAGATTTTACAGAAATATAAGTTAGTTTAATTAAAATACTGAAGTTTGGGGGAGTGTAACAAAACACTACAAACGCTTCCTAATTTTCCTTTCTTAAGTAATTAAATTTATTTTTTAAAATGTTGCATTGATGACGTCAACGTTTCTTGATCCACACTCCCCTTGTTAACAATTGTCTAAATTGTCAGACAACCCCTCTCTCCCCGCTATTTTGTTGGTATAATTAAAGGACAGCCCCTGGGGGAAGGTGTCAGTGAGGGGGGTATTCCATTTGCCATTTATCATGCGTGGCTTTTGTCCCACATCTATATGCATGTCTAATTTATATTAAGGGCCTCAGACTAATACACTGTCAAGGTCAAAGGTTTTCAACGGTGTCGTCCCTCACCATCTTTCAGAACTCCATAATCTAGATCGATCAGGAGAATGGGTCTCAGATTACCTTTCCTTGTGACGCCCTTGACTGTTGCAGATGTAACCCTGTCAGAATGTTAAAATTGTCTGTCGCATTGTTTGTTTGTTTGTGTTTGTGTGTATGCTTGGTTTGCACGCTAGGTTGCATAGAATAGGTCAAGTGAGGATGGGGGGGGGGGGTTGGATGCCATGACTATGGTGTTGGTGATTGATATCATGACTCATGTGGATGTGCGTGTGTGTGTGTGACGGACATGGAGGTGAATGGCAGACCGATATGGGTAGTTGACGGCAGTTGTTGATTATATCTGGTTGTGATAGTTTGTGTTTAAGCTGTAGGAATAGCTCGGTAGTGTGTTAATATTTGTGTTTTCCTGGCGGACTTTTTCCGAGTAATAATATTGGCATTGTATTCATTTAGTCAGTGACTAAAAGACCAATATATTTAATTATACCCCTGTGTCAGTGACTAAAGGACTAATACATTTAATTATACCCCTGTGTCAGTGACTAAATGACTAATGTATTTAATTATAGCCCTGTGTCAGTGACTAAAGGACTAGTACATTTAATTATACCCCTGTGTCAGTGACTAAAAGACCAATATATTTAATCATAACAATGTGTCAGTGACTAAAGAACTAGTGTATTTAATCATAACAATGTGTCAGTGACTAAAGGATTAGTGTATTTAATCATAACAATGTGTCAGTGACTTCTTTAAGTGCAGTCAGAGCATGATAATTGTTTACTGCATGACATTGTCCAATCGGTTTATTTAGAAATGTTTTCTTTAAACTAGGAAACTACTAAACTGTAATTAGTTACTTCGTTAAAAAAACATCTTAGCAGTGGAGTCACGTGAATCTGCCTTGTTTACATATTTATAAGAAAGTTTCCCCCTGTAGTACCTGCTCTATAACAAACAACCGCACATCCGCTTGCTGTCGTATGAGGAATAGGATGAGATTATGCAGCAGAACATGGAGATGGTCGAATCGGTTACGATAAGGGAATAGCAGAGCCAACTTCTGTCTTGGTGTGCAGTTGCTGGGAATGAGATGGCCATCTTTTATGTCCGGGAACAGTTTCATAAGTTCTGTCTTGGTGATTTGTGTGGTGTTGGCTGAAGTAAGCCCAACTGTAAATAAAATATTCAAAAACAGTCATTGACATCCTATTCCCATATAAAATGTACATTTCAGGAAAGTTAGTTCTTATGACCTATGAATTAAAGTAACTATAATATTATGGGCATGCAAACTTTTCTTGCGAACTACTATACTGTGTATAACCCTTGATGAAATCACATTTAAACTTCACAATTTAACTCTTGTTGAATAAATAGTTGACATCTATAATTAATACATTTCAATATTAGAATTGACATACTGGTGCAATAATAAATATTTACATAAAATATTTTTTACAGTTTTTTTCACTAAATACGTTTATTAAATATGTGTACTAACATTTAAGATATTTTTAATGATATAATACATGACATAAAACTTGGTGAAAATGAAACAAAGCATAATCTGAGATCAAACTGATATCCCCATTCAACTTTAACATGAAATCATTCCAGTAAAAACTTACTTAAGGCAGGTGGATCCTCAGGGCAAAGAACTGTTTTGTTTATCAGGTCTTTGTTTATCAGGTCTTTATTTATCAGGTCTTTATTTATCAGGTCTTTGTTTATCAGGTCTTTATTTATCAGGTCTTTGTTCGTTGGTCTCACATCAGTCTGTATTCCATTCGTTTCCTTATGTGCTGATTTCTCTTTGACATGGGCTTTGAAATTCCTAAGACCGGCATCAATTTTCATCTCATCGTCGTTCTTTTTGAACAGATCGATGTGTTTTTGAGATTCACTTCTATAAAGTCTGATATTTGTTACAATTTGATTCAGGTTTTGATCAACTGTCAAAGTCTCGTCCGCTTCAAAAGTTTGGCTATTTTCTAAATCAGATGTCACATTATGCATTCTTGAATCTGAAGACAAACAGCAGACAGGTTTGGTGACCAATACAACTACATTTTAAAAGAATTTTAACAATTAGAGTTCCCTTAGGCCCTAAAGTAAAAAGTGATTACCATGATATCTTACTATTGGCTTACAATTAGCTGTGATTGGCTAGGTACCCATGATATCTTACTATTGGCTTACAATTAGCTGTGATTGGCTAGGTACACATGATATCTTACTATTGGCTTACAATTAGCTGTGATTGGCTATGTACACATGATATCTTACTATTGGCTTACAATTAGCTGTGATTGGCTAGGTACCCATGATATCCGGCATGTGATTGGAAAAGGGCCAACATCGTTCTGCTCTATGTCCAGTCTCTTAATCACTGACTGATGTACCTTTAGTACATGTAGTATCTGTTGTACCTGTAGTACCTTGACTTAACGGAGTTGTTTGTCGGAAGACTCCAGTCAATATAATACTTAAGCTAACTTGTGTTGGGTAGATGGTTTTAACAACTAGGTAGATGACTTTAACAACTAGATAGATGGCTTTAACAACTAGGTAGATGACTTTAACAACTAGGTAGATGACTTTAACAACTAGGTAGATGACTTTAACAACTAGGTAGATGACTTTAACAACTAGGTAGATGACTTTAACAAGTAGGTAGATGACTTTAACAACTAGGTAGATAGCTTTAACGACTAGGTAGATGACTTTAACTAGTAGGTATATGGCTTTAACAAATAGGTAGATGGCTTTAACAATTAGGTAGGTGGCTTTAACAACTAGGTAGGTGACTTTAACAATTAGGTAGATGGCTTTAACAATTAGGTAGATGGCTTTAACAACTAGGTAAATGGCTTTAACGACTAGGTAGATGACTTTAACAACTAGGTAGATGAATTTAACAATATACTCACCGGCATATTTTATCCATGATGTCATGTACTTGTGTTTCCAATAAAATATCAGCACCAGAACACACGATACAGTGATAGTCATTATTATTGGAATTTGTTTTTTCTTGTTTAAAAACTGAACACGTAAACATAACCGTAAGATTAATCCACTCATCATACTGTGTAGAAAAATATTCACTCTTAACTGTTCAACTTCTTAGTAGTTGTAACCTTAATTTAAATACGTATTTAAGAAACAACATGTCTAGCCATTCAATTTATGATATTCTGTTTACAGTCTTATAAATATTATGTTTAAATTCATATAGTGCATAAATATTATGTTTACAGTCAAATAGTGCATAACTATTCTGGTTACAGTCATATTGTGCATAAATATTCTGGTTACAGTCATATCATCATCATCCTCATCATCATCATTGCCCTTCACCCATGGCAGGGTATAGGCCACCAACAACAGACCTCCAAAGTCCTCTGTCCTTTGCTATCTTCTCCAGCTGCTTCCAGTTGTGTCCCATCTTAATGGTGTCCACTTCCAGGTCTCGACGCCAGGTATTTCTTGGGCGACCTCTCTTCCGTTTAACTTTGCGGTTCCACCTCAGTGCCTGCCTTGTGATACTGGCTGCTGGTCTGCGTAAGGTGTGTCCTATCCAAATCCATCGCCTCTTTCTGATCTCTTCTTCAGCTGAGAGTTGGCAGGTCTTTTCCAAACGGCTGACATTGCTGATGGTGTCTGGCCAGCGAATTTGGAGGGTTCTTCTGAGGCAGCTGTTTGTAAAGGTTTGGACTTTCCTTAGTGTGGTCTTATAAATCTTCCACGTTTCAGCCCCATAAAGCAGGACTGATTTGTCGTTGGTGTTAAAAACTCGAATCTTGATGTCTATGGACAACTATCTGGAGGACCAGACATTCTTTAGCTGCATGAAGGTGGCTCTGGCTTTACCGATTCTCGATTTGACGTCTGCCTCTGTGCCACCCTGCTGATCTATAACACTACCGAAGTAAACGAAGGACTGCACCTCTTCCAGCTGTCTTCCTAGTAGGGTGATGGGATTTGTGCTGGTGGAGTTTATTTTTAAGATCTTGGTTTTGTCTTGGTCTATATTGAGGCCAACCTCGAACGCTGCGGCTGAGACTTTATTTGTCTTCTCCTGCATCTGTTGTTGGCTGTGGGAGAGGAGAGCAAGATCGTCTGCGAAGTCTAGGTCGTCAAGCTGGCTCAATAATGTCCACTGGATTCCATTTCTTCGTTCTCTGGTGGATTTTTTCATGATCCAGTCAATTGCAAGAAGGAAGAGGAAGGTAGACAACAAGCATCCTTGTCTGACTCCAGTTCGCACCTGGAAGCTTTTTGTGAGGCGTCCTCCATGGATTACTCTGCATGACACATCACTGTACGAATTATTTATAATGTTAACTAGCTTTGGTGGGATTCCATAGTGTTGAAGGAGCTTCCAGGGGGTCTCTCTATCTATACTGTCAAAGGCCTTCTCAAAGTCCACAAAGTTGACATACAACGGTGAGTTCCACTCTAGGGACTGCTCAACTATGATGCGAAGTGTTGCAATCTGATCCGTGCATGAACTGTTTTTTCGAAAGCCTGCCTGCTCATCTCGCAGCTGTGGATCGACTGTTTCTTTCATCCTCTCCATGAGAATCCTGTTAAAGACCTTGCCTGTTACAGTCATATAGTGCATACATATTCTGTTTACAGTCATATAATGCATAAAGATTCTGGTTACAGTCATATAGTGCATAAATATTCTGTTAACAGTCATAGAAAGCATAAATATAATGCTGAAAATATTTCCACATAAGAGTATTTTTATCTAAACAATATTATCTTCACTGTAAAACAGTGATTTTTAGAGCATTTTCGAAAAAAAATGCTCTATTGTCCCCTTTTGTCTGTCTGTCCGTCTGTCCCTCATCACCCTAGATCTCAACAACCATAAGTCCTAGACCCATGATGTATATATCATTTTGTAGGTCTTGGCCTGCCAAGAAATGACTTTTTCCATTTTGCGATCTGACCTCTCAGGGCCGTAAAAAGGGCCTTAGTACCGTTTTTTACTATATAAGCTATATTAATAAAGGAGCGCTATATCTCAGCAACTATAAGTCTTAGACCCATGATGCGTATATCATTTTGTAGGTCTTGGCCTGCCATGTGTACATCAAAAGTTCATTTCGCGATAGGACCTCTGAGGGCCGGGCTTCAGGGCTCATAATGGGCTTATATATTATATATACACCTTGTACGTTCAATAGCCCTTCATTTGGTGCGAAATACTGCAGCACGTAGTTTCACCAAGATTTATTAAGAAACTCATCAAATGAAATAGTAAGCTTGTGTTCTGAGTTTAATTGAAAGTATCAGAGCTATGCATTAATTGACGGAGTTTTCGGACGATTAAATGACTATAATTTCGAATGTTTTCAATTATGAGTCCTATTTCAGTAACCACAAATCACTTGTAGTTAGATTTAAGAGAAAATAATTTTTTTTCAAATATAAAGAAACGTCTTTATAATATTTTTTTACAGATATATGCATTACACAATTGAATTTATAAACATTTCCAAAATTTACAAATATTTACTGAAAGTAACATACGTACTGATACATAACAAGAAAATGCGCTAACACGTCCTGTGTCCAGAATGGAACAGGCTTAATTGCTTGTTTTCTTTTGTATTTCCTTTATGTTTACTTAATGCATTGGGCACTTTTCATGGTCAATCAAAATAACAATAATGAATAAAACTGTGATTATTATTTATAATTAACATAATATTATTGATATATACAACCTTGATCTTGACTCAAATTCGGTTTGTTAATGTCTCAATGAATGTAAATGTAAACTATTGGCTACCTTTAAACCAATCACAATTAAAGAATTCCAACCATAATAAAATAATAAACAAACCAAGAAAAGAGTTTTTTTCAAATTAAAACAACATTCTTTTAGTTAGAATGGTCAAATAGTTTCCAAATGGTCAAATAGTTTCCAAATGGTCAAATAGTTTCCAAATGGTCAAATAGTTTCCAAATGGTCAAATAGTTTCCAAGGTACAAAGAACTAAGTTATACTTGTCTCCCCCACCCCATATATTTTACCTCAGTTGTAAAACTTGCCAAGACTTTCACTAATCCACGCAACCAACACCAGTGACATCTGTCAATAACTACTGAGAAGATAAAGAGAATTATCCATTCAAACCCATTACTGTAAGAACTTCTTTATATGTGGGAGATACGCTCCACAAACATGACGCATGAAATAAATCACATCAAAAATTGTATATTGTCCTTAAAAATAAATAAAAAATGGATACATGCCCAAATTTCGAAATTTCGCTATAGAAACTTCAGCAATAGTGCTATTAAGCCATTATGCATTTAATTAATAGCAATGGTGTCCTATAAATGACATGTCAGTGATCATAATATTTTGCACCACGAAATTATCTACTTAAGGGAGTAAGTTCTCTCCCATGACGGATTTGTTCTGTAATTACAACCAAATAAGGTATATTTTTCGCCAAATAATTTTTTTTTTACTTTTAAAATCATATTTATGAAATATTAGTTGAACTCTTTATCTATAGAGTTACATTTTTCAATCAAGAACCATGTTTTAAAAAAATCAATATCTATAAAATGTATTTAAACTACAAAGACTATTTTTATTTTCAAATTATCTTACCAATCCAATGCTTAAGTCAGGATCGTCAATGCGCATATAGCCAGCTGGTCTGGACAAATACTACAACACATTTTTCCTGCCATGCCAGCCGATGTAGAAGGCACACTCACCCCGCCGTTCTGTGGGCATGGCAGACATGTATAATGCGCCACTAATAAAGCTGGTGTGTCAGGCACACAGCGTCCTGTCATAATATCAGGGGGTGGCGCAAACAAAAAAAATATAAAAAAAACTATTTTGAATTTCTGTCACCGTAATTACACGATAATCTAAAAATATGATCTTCATTTAACGCACGTAATGGAACTCTTTACAATGAGTACTACGTGAAGATTAATATGCAATGTAATGAGATAGTGATTATCAAGTTAGCATTATCAGTAATGCCCAAGTGAACAATATCAGGGATGTACCGCCAACTTATTTAAGGGGTTCCACTTAGATTCAATGCCAGATCAGGGATGTACCGCCAACTTATTTAAGGGGTCCACTTAGGTACAATTTGGTATCAGGGCTGTACCGCCAACTTATTTAAGGGTTAGGGTTAGATCGAGATGTGAAACCGAAGCACATTTGATTGGAGCCCAATGTTGTCCAGTAATACAGCATGAAATAGTTTATTAATTTGATTCTGGAAAAGAAGAGGTGCTTTTAAATTATGAATAATATCAGGCCATAGCAATAAATATGAACATTTAACAGAGAGCAATGAATATGAACATTTACCAGAGAGCAATGAATATGAACACTTATCAGATAGCAATGAATATGAACATTTACCAGATAGCAATGAATATGAACATTTACCAGAGAGCAATGAAGATGAACACTTATCAGATAGCAATGAATATGAACACTTATCAGATAGCAATGAATATGAACATTTACCAGATAGCAATGAATATGAACATTTACTAGATAGCAATGAATATGAACACTTATCAGATAGCAATGAATATGAACATTTACTAGATAGCAATAAATATGAACGTTTACCAGATAGCAATGAATATGAACACTTATCAGATAGCAATGAATATGAACATTTACCAGATAGCAATGAATATGAACATTTACTAGATAGCAATGAATATGAACATTTACCAGATAGCAATGAATATGAACATTTACCAGATAGCAATGAATATGAACACTTACCAGATAGCAATGAATATGAACATTTACCAGATAGCAATGAATATGAACATTTACCAGATAGCAATAAATATAAACACTTACCAGATAGCAATGAATATGAACACTTATCAGATAGCAATGAATATGAACATTTACCAGATAGCAATGAATATGAACATTTACTAGATAGCAATGAATATGAACATTTACCAGATAGCAATAAATATGAACACTTACCAGATAGCAATGAATATGAACACTTACCAGATAGCAATGAATATGAACACTTATCAGATAACAATGTTTCTAATGTGAACACTCTCCAGGGGGATAAGTAGCTTTTCAGTTACGATAATATCTTGATAGCAGTTGGTGAGTGAGCGGGACTAGAGGGGCACAAGGGAACACAAATCGGACCACCAAAAAGGGGGATTTACCCCGAACATTAGTCAGAGGCCCCTTTGTTTTGGGTATATTTACGCTAGAACAATTAAAAAAAACAACTAAACACTGTGGTCACTGCACCCACTCATAGAAAAATGGGTACAGTTCAACACAAGGTTTCTTATTGGCACAGTCCAACACAAGGTTTCGTACTGGTACAGTTCAGCACAAGGTTTCGTACTGGTAAAGTTCAGCACAAGGTTTCGTACTGGCACAGTTCAACACAAGGTTTCTTACTGGCACAGTCCAACACAAGGTTTCGTACTGGTACAGTTCAACACAAGGTTTCTTACTGGCACAGTCCAACACAAGGTTTCGTACTAGTACAGTTCAACACAAGGTTTCTTACTGGCACAGTCCAACACAAGGTTTCGTACTGGTACAGTTCAGCACAAGGTTTCGTACTGGCACAGTTCAACACAAGGTTTCTTATTGGCACAGTCCAACACAAGATTTCGTACTGGTACAGTTCAACACAAGGTTTCGTACTGGTACAGTTCAGCACAAGGTTTCGTACTGGTACAGTTCAACACAAGGTTTCTTACTGGCACAGTTCAACACAAGGTTTCGTACTGGTACAGTTCAACACAAGGTTTCTTACTGGCATAGTTCAAGACAAGGTTTCTTACTGGTACAGTTCAACACAAGGTTTCGTACAGGTCCTACCAAAGTAAGCAAATTCTTATGACAATACTCCTCGCTTAATTAAGACAATTTAAAATACGAATCGAATGATTTTCAAAGAAAGCATTGATTCTATACAATTTTATTAAATAGTCAACATCAAGAGGTGGCAATAGGGTCTATTTAGAGAGTATTGATGACGACATTATTTTGAAAAAACAAAAAGTTAATTTAGCCTCAAGTATATTTATATAGTTTTTACACCTATCAAGTGCGTTATTTATAAATCTCTCCAACATTCTTTGATGATTACATTCTGTAGATGAAAAATGTGCATACACTTATTACAATAGTTGGATTTTTTTATCTTACAATAGTAATGTAACATCTGAAAATTGAACTTAAGTCTCAGATCAAACTCACTTTACTGGACCGAGAAAATGTCAACAAAATATCGATATACGTTGTCAATAGTTGGATTCAACATCAGGAGATGGCTAACTCCAACAAAAAAAAAAAAGGAAACGTGTGACTTTTCTGCCTTTCATAAGCAATAAAGAAGTAACATATGTGACATTATTCCTGTGCTTTAATACTAAAATACAAACTGAACTTAAAACAGGACCAAGGGTTCTCATATCCGTACCCACATGTACCATTTGTTTGAAACTGTTGAAAGCTGACAACAAACTTTAGATCTATAGAATTTTTAGATATATATATATATATATATATATATATATGTACATAAAATAATTAAAACTGTATAATCAACTTAGTAACGTCAATTAATGTTGACATTTGTAATATTTAACATTTTCTTTTTAAATCTAAAAATTCTATAGATCTAAAGTTTGTATATATATATATTAGGGTGATTCAAAAAAATGAAGTTTTGAATTTTTTATGGGGCACCATCTAAAAATGTTCCAATATATGAAAAAATAAATCAGTAAAATGTTTATTGATTTTACACATGTTGAATGGTTGCTACCACGTTGTGAATTTTAAAAAATTTCAATTATTTTACCCCTTGTTGGTATAAACGTGACTGCCTAACAGACTATGCCTAAAACATATAATTAATAGTGTGAAATGATGAAGATATAATGCAACTCTTATTTATTTCAGTTAAATTTAATCTTTGCTGTTAATTATTCTTTGTTAAATTTTTTTTGTCTAATTTCTTTGGCCGCGTTTACACAAAATCAATATTATAATATCACTCAGTTAAATTTTTGTATTTTATCTCTTAAAATCATTTCAACTAGTTTAATGAAGATGTCCAGTAGTAGAGCAAGTGGAGTAAAGCCTGTAACCAGGAAACAGACTGAAGTTTGGCTTGTTGGTCAGCTGTCATCCAAGCTGTCTGCTACTAAGCTGCCATCAAAAAAAGAAGTTCTTTCACTGTTTTTTTACTACAAACAAAATGAGAACACAAGCAATTAAGCCTGTTCCAATCTGGACACAGGACGTGTTAGCGCATTTTCTTGTTCTGTATCAGTACGTATGTTACTTTCAGTAAATATTTGTAAATTTTGGAAATGTTTATAAATTCAATTGTGTAATGCATATATCTGTAAAAAAATATTATAAAGACGTTTCGTTATATTTGAAAAAAAATTATTTTCTCTTAAATCTAACTACAAGTGGTTTGTGGTTACTGAAATAGGACTCATAATTGAAAACATTCGAAATTGTAGTCATTTAATCGTCCGAAAACTCCGTCAATTGTTGCATAGCTCTGATACTTTCAATTGAACTCAGAACACAAGCTTACTATTTCATTTGATGAGTTTCTTAATAAATCTTGGTGAAACTACGTGCTGCAGTATTTCGCACCAAATGAATGGGTTATTGAACGTACAAGGTGTATATATAATATATAAGCCCCTTAGGAGCCATGAAGCCCGGCCCTCAGAGGTCCTATCGCAAAATGGACTTTTGATGTACACTTGGCAGGCCAAGACCTACAAAATGATATATACATCATGGGTCTAGGACTTATGGTTGTTGAGATATAGGCGCTCTTTATTAATATAGCTTATATAGCAAAAAAAGGTACTAAGCCTCTTTTACGGCCCTGAGAGGTCAGATCGCGAAATGGAAAAAAGTCATTTCTTGGCAGGCCAAGACCTACAAAATGATATATACATCATGGGTCTAGGACTTATGGTTGTTGAGATCTAGGGTGATGACGGACAGACGGACAGACAGACAAAACGGGGACAATAGAGCATTTTGTTTCGAAAATGCTCTAAAAACTGTGAGAGATGCATGTCATGCAACTGTAGTTAATATTTTGGTAGTTTGGGCAAAAGCTCACATTCCTACAAGGTTGAAAAAACATATTGTGACAAGGTTGGGAATGGGAGAAACTGAGAAAAAACAAAGAAAATAAAGCAAAAAGGTCAGAGGGATTGCAACAAAAAGAAAAAGACTGGAAAGCCGGTTTGGAAGAATTATTTGATGTAGCACATGCAGATGCGATGGAAATATTAAGCATTGAAGAAGATAAAGAATTTCTTAAACCACAACGTCAAAAAGGACGCCCACGGAAAATGAGTTCTGTAGATACTGTCTTGTTAAAAAAGGTGTCTTTGTCACAAAATTGACTTGAAGTCATGAAGAAACGTCGAAAACGAGAAGAAGAAAACAGAACAGATCGTGATGAAAAAGCTGTTCTAATTTCATCATCCTCTGCTGAACAAGAAACAGAAGAGGAAGATGATGAACCTTCTACATCAGCTCAGTGCAGCAACATTTCATAAGTAAGTACAACAGAAAACTAGAAAAAATTTGTTTGATAGAAAAATATCAATGAGTCTTGATGGAGCTAAAATCAGTAACCGTGGAGCTGCAGTAGTTCTGACACCAATGTTACAGCATCTAGGACATGATCCACCGATCTATAATATCAGTTATTCTTCCATCCACCGCCAACGAATGAAACACAGACAGTCAACAGCTATATGCCTAAAAAGTGCATTCCATTGTGTTTCCTTAACTATCCATTGGGATAGCAAACTATTAGAAGATATTGTAGGAGAACAATCTGTGGATAGACTTCATGCACTTGTGTATGGGGAAGGAATTGATCAGCTGCTTGCGGTTCCTAAATTGCCAGCAGGAACAGGTGAAGCTGCAGCTTCTGCAGCTTTTTGAATGTGCTGTTTCATGTAGACTTTGTCAAAGTATCAAAGCAATGTCATTTGACACCACGGCAGTGAACACTGGAAAATTCAACAGAGCGTGTATCCTACTGAAGCGAAAGATGCAGAAAGAAATGTTGTGGCTGGCCTATCGTCATCATATGCTTGAAATTATGTTGGAAGAAGTTGTGAAGCATTCATTTGGTACTTCTACAGGTCCAGACATAGCAATCTTTAAGCGGTTTAAAGAACACTGGCCACTCATTGATAAATCAACATTTCAGACTGTTTTGACAAATGAGTCTAGTACATCAGTCGTTGTTGACATTGCTGAAGACATTATCAAATTTGCACAAAAACAGCTCACAACTTTTCAACCTCGTGACGATTACCGAGAGCTACTTGACTTAGTCATTATTTATCTTGGAGGAATTCCAGCAAAAAGTATCTCATTTAAACAACCAGCTGGACTTCATCGTGCTAGGTGGATGGCCAAAGTCATATATGCCATCAAAATATGGCTATTTCGGGTTCAATTTCGACTCACAGCAAAAGACTAACGGGATCTCAGAAACATATGCATTTTTACTACAAGAATTTACACAAGAGCCTGGTTTACAGCACTATTAGCCATTTCAGCTCCTCGAAATGATCTCTGGCTTATCAAAAGCCTACAAAGGTTAGGGTTAGGGTTAACATTAGTTGGACTAATTAATTTAATGTGCCAAGTGAATAGTGAAATTGTTAATATTATAAAACTTATTGTATCATTTATGTATTTGCTTACAGCTATCCTGATTCACATATTTTAGCGGTGGCTTTGAAAAAATTTCTAAGACACCTGTGGTATTTATCAGAAGAACTTGTTGCATTGGCTTTTTTTTTTGATGATGAAGTACCACTTGACATAAAACAGAAAATGGTGAGATATTTGAAAATAAATGGTTTACCTTGCTCGTTGAAAAAAAGCAACAATTGATCAATCTCTGATAGAGTTCAAAGAACTTGATGATTTTGTTTCAAATAACACCTACCGTTTTTTTTACCATTTTCTGACTGCCATCTGAATTTTTGAGCAGTGATCCAGATAGTTGGGAGACCAATGAAACCTTCAAAAAAGCAAAAACTGAACTCTCTCAGAGTTGTGAATGACATAGCAGAACGTGGAGTAGCTCTTATGAAAGAGTACAATAAACTTCACACAAACAATGAAGAACAGAAACAGTACCTGCTGATGGTTGTGAAACAGTATAGACAGAACTGCCCAGACAGGAACAAGTCAACATTGGTGCAGTTGAACCAAAATTTTAACTATTAATTTAATTGTTTGTATACTTTTTTATTAAACAAGTAAAATAACTTTAGATTTGTTTAACTGGTAATGAATATGCTGATTTTTTTCATTTTTGTTATTTGTTAAAACTAAACATGGCGGTAGCACCCTCTTAATAGTGTCCAAAAAATTTAAAATTTGTACTGAATTTTTTCTCATATATTGGAACATTTTTGAGGGGTGCCCAAAGTTAAATTCAAAATTTAATTTTTTACCAAATTGTGTTGAATCACCCTGTCACAGGGTATTTCCTATGACAGTGCACTAAATGAATGGTTATGTTGAACGGAAGAAAGAGGAGGTGCGATTTAGAGACTGTTGTGGTAGTAAAATGAAAGAATACATTAATTTTAATAATCTCTCTTATTGTGTTGGAATTAATCTATAAGTATATTGTGACACACCCTAATATATATAAGAATTACTTTGAAAACTTTAACCTTTTTATTCGTATTATCGGATCTGAACATATCAGATGATGCAGATATGAATGAAATGTAAAAATTGCATGGGGAAGGGGGGGGGGGGGGGTTCATTGGCAAATATTTTGTTAAAAATTGTATTCGTTTTTTTCTAATAATCTACGTTAAAACAATAAATAACACAGGCCTACAATGAAAAAATTGTTTAAAAACTAAATGCTGAATCTTATGTAACTTTGGTCGCTGATTTCAGTAAAAATAAGTAAAAAATTCCTTCACCCTCAGATTTTTGCCAAAATCAACATTTGTCCTCTAAAAGGAGAAAATAGTCTTATACCGCTTCACTAATAAAAAAATATTTTTTTTTGCATGCCATTATATCATATTCATTACTTTTCATTTTATTATTATAATTTAAAAATATATTAAACACTAAGCAGTATAAAAAGTTAAAAAAACCAAGTGAAAAAATTTGCCAAGTTGATATTGAACTCTACGTATTACATCATGCATATACACAATTTTGATGTTGTACATCAAAAGTCTGATATCATCTGAGTCTGATATCATCTTAGTTGATGACATCAGACTTGTAATAAGTATTTAAAATGCAGCTTATAAACAAATCTAAGTTAATATAAGTTTAGCAAAAGTCTGAAGTACATATCGAGGAATAGATTTTAAATTTCTTAGTCAAAATGGCTGCTAGAGGTTGTCGTGTTTCGCCTGATAGTTTCTGCTATATATGTGGCAGTTTTGTAGTGAAAAAACAACAGCGAAATATTACCGACTTTGTAAAGAAAGTATATTTTGCATATTTTGGTGTTAAATTAGGTGACCAAGACAAGTCATGGGCACCGCATAGACTGTGTTCTATTTGTGTAGAAGAACTTCGTCAATGGTTTCAAGGTAAAAAGAAATTTTTTCGTTTTGGTATTCCTATGATCTGGAGAGAAGCACTAAATCATTCTGACGATTGTTATTTTTGTACAAGCAATGTGGATGGTTACAATTTAAAAAACAAAAAAGAAATTTTTTATCCAAGTCTTCCAAGTGCTATTCGTCCAGTGCCTCATGGTCCAGATGTTCCTATACCTCCTGTTCCTGAATCACTGGACAACATTGTCATATCAGATGCATCAGATGAAGAAGAGTTTAGTATTCCTAGCAATGAGCCTCAACAATTTTCACAACAGGAGTTAAATGATTTAGTCAGGGATTTAAATTTATCAAAAGAATCTGCAGAATTGCTGGGTTCTAGACTGAAAGAGAAAAATCTTCTGGCTGCAAACACATCTTTCTGTTGGTATAGAAACCGCGAAAAAGATTTCACTTCATTTTTTAGTCAGGATGAAGAATTAGTTTACTGTAACGATGTAGCAAAGTGGCGGTTGTTTATTGATGCTTCAAAAAGGAGTTTAAAGGGAGTGCTTCTTCATAATGGTAACAAGTTTGCATCACTACCAGTTGCCCACTCAGTTCGCTTAAAAGAGCGTTATGAAAATTTGGAAATGATATTGTCTAAAATCAAATACAATGAACATCAATGGACCGTTTGCGGAGATTTGAAAGTAATATCAAATATATTAGGGCAACAAGGAGGGTACACAAAATATCCATGTTTTTTATGTGAGTGGGACAGTAGAGATAAAAACCAACATTGGGTTAAAAAAGAATCGCCAAGAAGAGAACTAGTGCCTGGTGTAAAAAATATCCTAAATGTAAATCTCATAGATCCGAAAAAAGTTCTTTTACCTCCACTTCACATTAAACTTGGCATTATGAAGCAATTTGTTAAGGCATTGCCAAAAGATGGTCCTTGTTTTCAATGCTTGGTAAAAAACTTCCCTAACTTATCTGAAGCAAAATTGAAAGTAGGAGTTTTTGTAGGTCCAATTATTCGCAAGATGATGAAAGATACATTTGAAGCTACAATGAATGTTGCAGGAAAAGAGGCTTGGTTATCATTTAAAGAAGTGGTAGCAAAATTTCTTGGGAATTATAAGGATTCAAATTTCAAAGATATTGTTGAACGCATGCTCAGAAAACTAAAAACATTGGGTTGCTCAATGAGTTTGAAACTCCATTTTCTCAACTCCCACATTGATTTCTTTCCAGAAAACCTCGGAGCAGTAAGTGAAGAACAAGGTGAAATGTTTCACCAGGATGTCAAGGAAATGGAAAGGAGATATCAAGGGCGTTGGAATGTCAACATGATTGCTGACTACTGCTGGATGTTGCAAAGGGAATTAACAGAAAAAGTTTACAAACGGAAGTGTCAAAAAAGAAGTTTTGAAAAGAAGAGAACAAGACATAATGGAAAAGAATAAAATAAATTTGAATTTTATTACATTTATTAATTGTTAAATCTATATTATGTGATTTTTGTACACATTGAATGACGTGAAAACTATGATAAAATGCATATATTTTTAATTACATTTTTTTAATTCCTTATTTTCGTATCAATTTTTTTTCGAGTTTTGCAAAAAAATCTTACGTGATAGAAAAAAACGGGTCTCAATTTTGAAATCAGCACATTTAACTACATAATGTTCAGCATTCAAAATTATAACAATTTTCCAAAAGTTAAAAAATGCAGGCCTGTGTAATTTACAGCAATGAAAAGAAAAGAGTGACGTTTATATGATTATATAAAAAATGTCGAAATTAAAATCACAAAGTGAAAAATAATTTAAAAAATTATTTATTTGTGCAAAAAACGCGAATATATGTATACATTAGCAATATGACAATTAGCAAAATGACAGTAAGATAATTTTTTTTTAATAAATAGTGGACTCGCATGAATTTTATCACAGGAATTGACGTCATTTTGTTTCATCACAAGAATTGACCTCATTTTATTACATCACAAGAATTTACGTCATTTTGTTTCATCACAAAAATTGACGTCATTTTGTTTCATCACAAGAATTGACGTCATTTAGTTTCATCACTAGAATTGAGGTCATTTTGTTGGAAGCTTTTAAATGTTTTTATCTCTATTTTTTGTTTTGTTTTTTCTTTATTTCAAAGGGGAACAACTAAATAAACTGTATTGAACGGAATGAATCTACGAATAAGATTTTTAAGTCCCATTTTATCAACGTATTTTGACCTAAGTATTAGTCAACAGAATGTAGGCCAGTTTTTCGTCAGGAGCCACATTGAAATGTCATTGGACACTGACCCTGGGGATGTTGGTAGACTCGGGTGTTTATAGTAACTTCCTGTCCATCTATTACATGGATAAACTTAAGTAATTTAGGTGTGTCCAGTGCCAACATATATACCTTTCCCCAAGAACGACTTTATTCAGAAATATCAATGTCTTGCTCATGAATCACTGTGTTTAGAAATATCAATGTCCTGCTCATAAACCGCTGTATTTAGAAATATCAATGTCCTGCTCATAAACCACTGTATTTAGAAATATCAACGTCTTGCTCATTTTAGAAATATCAATGTATTGCTCATGAACCACTGTATTTAGAAATATCAATGTCCTGCTCATAAACTACTGAATTCAGAAATATCAATGTGTCGCGCATAAACCACTGTATTCAGAAATATCAATGTCCTGCTCATGAACTACTGTAATTAGAAATATCAATGTCCTGCTCATGAACCGCTGTATTTAGAGATATCAATATCTTGCTCATGAACCACTGTATTTCGAAATATCAATGTCCTGCTCATAAACCACTGTATTTAGAAATATCAACGTCTTGCTCATGAACCACTCTAATAAGAAATATCAATGTCCTGCTCATGAACCACTGAAATATCAATGTCCTGCTCAGAACCACTCTATTCAGAAATATCAATGTCCTGCTCACAAACCACTGTATTCAGAAATATCAATGTCCTGCTCATGAACCACTGAAATATCAATGTCCTGCTCATGAGCCACTGTATTTAGAAATGTCAATGTCCTGCTCATGAACCACTGTATTTAGAAATATCAATGTCCTGCTCATAAACCACTGTATCTAGAAATATCAATGTCCTGCTCATGAACCACTGAAATATCAATGTCCTGCTCATGAGCCACTGTATTTAGAAATGTCAATGTCCTGCTCATGAACCATTGTATTTAGAAATATCAATGTCTTGCTCATGAACCACTGTATTTAGAAATTTTCATTTTCCTGCTCATGAACCACTGTATTTAGAAATATCAACGTCTTGCTCATAAACCACTGTATTTAGAAATATCAATGTCCTGCTCATGAACCGCTGTATTTAGAAATGTCAATGTCCTGCTCATGAACCACTGTATTTAGAAATATCAATGTATTCCCCATTTGTACCTTACCTGTGTAAAATTATTCTTCCTTATTGGACACAAATCTGTTAGATTGTCTTCATTTTTTGTTTTTTATCACGACCTGTTTTATAAGCTGTACCTAAATCGATGTTTTGTCTTCGTAGTAACCTACAATAAAATATTTTAAGACTTCTTGTTATTATTAGCCTCGATCTTTTTACACTTTTAAGTTGGACATTTTTATATTTGTGTGCGATGAAACACAATTCCAATAAAACAATTGAGGTTTTAGTGCTATATCTAGTATAGTGAAATGTTGTAATAGTTATTTATATACCAGTTTATATACTTGTAAAATATGCATGAAAGTTAACTTCGGGTTATATTGTTGTAATTAAGAGAATATTATGTGCTTTACGTATGTTGAAATGTATAGCCTTTTTGATTGTGTTTTTGGCTATTTAGTTACTATTTATTTCAGAACCCATACTATAGTACCCATACTTCAGTATCCATACTTCAGTGCACATACTTCAGTACACATACTTCAGTAACCATACTTCAGTACACATATTCAGTACCCATACTTCAGTACCCATACTTCAGTACCCATACTTCAGTACCCATACTTAAGAACCCATACTTCAGAACCCATACTTCAGTACCCATACTTCAGTATCCATATCTCAGAATCAATGCTCAACCTCCATACCTGTACACAAATACATCAGTGTGCAAACTTCAACACCCATATTTGAACACCCAGACATCAACAGCTATATTTCACAACCCATACTTTACCATATCCAATTAGAAATGTCCTTCAGAACACGGACTAGCTAAAAATGTCAATGTGCTCTCAACAGTAATACGAAAGCTAGTAAAAAAAACAGATGTTAGGACACAGAACATATACTGTATGAGTTAGGTTCTACTTTACACCATGTCTATGGCATACATATATATATAGTCTACTAATTAAACGCTTATTGTCTAATGAGAACTTAAAATTACATACAAATATAAAAATAAGACAATGTGATTTTGACATAATAAATAGAAACAGCAGCATAGCATTTATTTTATTTCATTCAGGAAATGATTTGATGTACTTTTGACGGTCACGTCAGTGCAGCAGACATGATATTGATGATTGTGTTGTTATTGATGACTTTGTTAATATTGATGATTGTGTTGATATTGATGATTGTGTTGATATTGATGATTCTGTTGATATTGATGATTGGGTTAATATTGATGATTGTGTTGATATTAATGTTTGTGTTGATACTGTTGATTGTGATAACATTGACGGTTATGTTGATACTGATGATTGTGATAATATTGATTATCGTGTTAATGTTGATGATTGTGTTAATATTGATGATTGTGTTGATATTGATGATTGGGTTGATATTGATGATTGTGTTAATATTGACGATTTTGTTGATATTGATGATTTGGTTGATATTGATGATTGTGTTGATATTGATGATTGTGTTGATATTAATAGTTATGTTGATACTGATGATTGTGATAATATTGATTATCGTGTTAATGTTGATGATTGTGTTAATATTGATGATTGTGTTAATTTTGATGATTGTATTAATGTTAATGGTTGTGTTAATATTGATGATTGTGTTTATATATTAAATATGTTCATCACAAAAACATTTCAACTCGCTTATAATTTATGAATATTCCTTTTAATACTATTAAATTAAAGATAGTGCTGTAGATATGGTATTTCTGAAGGTATGAAAGGTAAGTATATACTTAGGTTTACGTATGTATGCATGTAGAAAGCTAGTATGGTAGCCATTTATGAAGTTAGATATTTAGATATGTAAATATAGGTAAATATGCAGATATGAGTGGATGGTAGATGAAGGCAGCTAATGTAGCGTTTATATGATATATTCAACTTATATTTAAACAACAATATTTTTTTCCGAATCTTCAAAATTGTCAGGACAACTACTTATATTTAAAAGAAAACTTTAATTCCGAGTCTTCAAAAGTGTCTGAGCTGCTGTCATATTTCTTCCTGTTGATAACTTGAGTTGCATTCAAAACTTGAAACTTGGAGTCAGTCATGTACTCAACGAGAATACCAGCCCCCACCCCGGACAGCACTACCTCGTCTGTCGAACTAGGCCACGGTCCTGACTTCAGGCTGCAAGTGGCACCAACGTTTGATGAGGATGTCATGTTGGACAGGTCACACAGGATTCGAACTCGAAGATGTTGCATATAGAGGACTTGACCATCTTTGCTGACCGTGACCAGCTCAGAGGAATATGTTTCTGGGGCTCCCACTGACTTGTACACGGCGATTGTTGGTATCCAGATTTGTTTAGCTGGTACATGCACCTGGTATTTAAAACAAGATATCACAAAGTACAATTATTTTTGTTTAAAAATGACTAAGTTATTGATAAAAAAATGATTTGTGTTTAGGTCCAGCAATGGACAACAAAACGAAAGGTTTTTTTTTTTTTTGCTTCCTGGAACTAAACAATTGTTCTATGACAACTTCGTTCTCCTGATTTCAAATATGGAACTAAACAATTGTTCTATGACAACTTCGGTCTCCTGATTTCAAATATGGAACTAAACAATTGTTCTATGACAACTAACTTCGGTCTCCTGATTTCAAATATGTTATTAAAAATCTTGTAGAACATCACGCTGTTAGCCTATAAGAGTCTGAAATTGTTTATTTCTTTCAGGCTATCACCTTATTCTTTTAAAAGTTACTCAAAGACATTATAAGTTGACTGCAAGTATTTTACATCACAATGTTTGGAAATGAATGAACTTGAGCTTACAACTTACATCTAATGTGTATGGATCTCTCGTAACTTGTTGATATGGCATATTCCAGTGATATTAAGAAAAATGAAAAAAAAACTACCGAAAATCCTTGATAATTGATTTAAAACAAAAGGTTTCATCATATATGTGGGGAAAAAAATAAAATGTGTGCAAATGTTTGATAATTTTTGTATAATGAAAGCAAAAAAAACCAGTTCAATTTTCATTTTTTTCCATTTCAAACGTGATGACCATTTGATATAAAGTGCTAGCAGAAAAACATGGCTAATTTATTCTTTTTTCATAAATGTGTAAATATATATAAAAATAACTATATATCTCTATACTTATAAGACGCATTTGTTGTCTGTTTGGCTGTTCCCTTATAACTCAAGATCCAGACAACCAAATAACGTGAAATTTGGTACACGTACACAAAATTACATGGGGAAGGTTCTTAAACAGTTTTCGTTCCATCTCAATTGGTACTTTAATTGTAATTAATTATTTTGGTAATCAAAGACAGACATTACAGGATTTGCGAGGCAGTTCTGCAATAATGGGTGGAGCAACTGTTGTGCTTGCTGGTGATTTTCGACAAACACTTCCCATTGTCACACGTGGCACACCAGCAGATCAGATCAATGCCTGTTTGAAAAATTCTTATCTATGGCACCACGTCGAAAAATTCAGTCTAACTACAAACATGCGGTCACACATTCAGGGTGATTTGTCTGCAGGACAATTTGCAAAAAAGTTACTCCAGATTGGAGATGGTAAAGTTCCTGAAGATTCAACAGGTCTCATCATTATGCCCAGTGGTCAAATTGTCAACTCTCCAGACGAACTTCTGTCCAAGGTGTATCCTAACATTCAGGAAAACTTTCGGGATCAGGACTGGCTTTCTCATAGAACAATTCTGGCAAGCAGAAATGATGTAGTTGAGAAGTTCAATGTCACCATTCAGATGATGAAGCAGTACTATATCCCATTGAGTTCTTGAATTCAATCCAGACTCCTGATTTGCAAACCCACAACTTGATTCTGAAAGTTGGTGCTCCAATTATGCTGATCCGAAATATTGATGCACCCAGGTTGTGCAATGGCACAAGATTAATTGTGAAAAATCTGATGCAACATGTAATTCAAGCCACAGTACTCACAGGGTGTGCTAGGGTGAGGATGTGTTCATTCCAAGAATACCCATCATTCCCTCAGACAATCCCATACAATTCAAGAGAATACAGCTCCCTTTGAAACGGTGCTTTGCCATGACAATCAACAGGGCCAGTCTCTTGGGATTGCTGGTTTAGATTTGCTGACACCGTGCTTTTCTCATGGGCAGTTATATGTGGCTTGCTCCAGAGTGGACAAAGAGGAAAATCTTTTTGTGCACACTCCAAATGGAACTGCCAAAAATGTTGCTTTAAGATAAATGTACCCTTTTATTGCATGCAAATAAACCCTTTTTTACGCGTCTTTTTTTTTAAATCTTAGTTAAACGTTATATATATATATATATATATATATATATATATATATATATATATATATATACATAAACTAAATATTTTGGACTGAAAATGTGCAGAAATAAACATCACTTTGATATTTTATTCTCAGACATAAACAAAAGTTTTATGTTTTTTTTTAATCTAGGAAATCCTTCATGCACTAAGTTTAAATTGTCAAAAAACAGATTTTTTTCTAAATTTCAAGTCAGATTAGCTATGTAGTATGTATAATACATTTTCATTTATAAAATGCTAGCCAGTGAGTTATGTCAGTGCTTTGAGTTTACTCGTGACTTTAAGAAATTCATATGAAAATAATATTGCCAATGATGTCTTGAACATTAACATACATGTACAGAAACGAATGTACAGTATTGTAATACATATAGATAGTTTTACCAGATATTTGATCACACTTTTTAAAAATTTAATTATGATGTCTTAAATATAGCATCGGTGCCAACATAATATTATATATTATATATCACAGATGGAGTACTGGATACTTGTTTTACCTAGTATCTTTACTCTAGTAGTTACTACTCGAGTACATTTTTGAAGTTCTTGTACTCGTACTTGAACAATAGGTACTTTGAACTCATAGTCTTACCTAAACAAATGAAGCAACTAGTCTACACAAATGAAGCAACTAGTCTACACTAATAAAGCAACTAGTCTACACAAATGAAGCAACTAGTCCACACAAATGAAGCAATTAGTCTACACAAATGAAGCAACTAGTCTACACAAAAGTCAACAAAAGTTAAGCCTTCAAATTGACCTAATTTGTGTTAATTAATTAACTCAATAAAAGGCGCGTGAATTACACGGTCCATTAAATTATTGAAAAATTGTTTTCTGTCAACCTTTTCTATTGGTTGGTTTTAATAATTCGATCATTTAAAACTCTATTTACTCATTGTATTCATTGTGCAATCCTGAATGGAATTTTTTTGCTCAATACATTTGCCCCTATGATTGTGCCTTTCTAACTGGCTTTCTCAATGTGTATTGAGTCACTTGCACAAACTACGGTTATTGAGTCACTAGTACAAACTACGATGTATTGAGTCACTTGCACAAACTACGGTTATTGAGTCACTAGTACAAACTACGATGTTTTCAGTCACTTGCACAAACTACGATGTATTGAGTCACTTGCACAAACTACGATGTATTGAGTCACTTGCACAAACTACGATGTATTGAGTCACTTGCACAAACTACGATGTATTGAGTCACTTGCACAAACTACGATGTATTGAGTCACTTGCACAAACTACGGTTATTGAGTCACTAGTACAAACTACGATGTTTTCAGTCACTTGCACAAACTACGATGTATTGAGTCACTTGCACAAACTACGATGTAATGAGTCACTTGCACAAACTACGATGTATTGAGTCACTTACACAAGCTACGATGTATTGAGTCACTTGCACAAACTACGATGTATTGAATCACTTGCACAAACTACGATGTATTGAGTCACTTGCACAAACTATGGTGCATTCAGTCGCACAAACTACGATGCAAAATTTAATTAATTAAACAAATTAGTTTGTATTTTGCCCTAATAAAAATAGTAAAGTTCAAAATGTGTAAAAATAAAAGGAGCTGGACAATTTAGGCGCACATAGTCACTGGACAATTTAGGCGCACATAGTCACTGGACAATTTAGGCGCACATAGTCACTGGACAATTTAGGCGCACATAGTAATTGGTCAATTCTGCGCACATAGTCACTGGACAATTTAGGCGCACATAGTCACTGGACAATTTAGGCGCACATAGTCACTGATACCGTTGGGTGATTTCTTGATTAAAAAAAAGAAATTTTAATTAGTGATTAAAATAATTAATTTTAAAAGATATTTTAGGTTAATGGTGTCAACGAAAAAATATTGTTTCCTAACAGTAGCAAAATAAAACATTTCTTTCAGGTCCCACATATGACACTAGACATGGACGCGTAAATGGTCTCACCCTGGGGCCCGCGTACTGCTAAGGACACATATGTATATACGTATATATTATACACACTTTCAAGACACACCGTGTACTTATAATAATAATTCAGTTATAATCTAGCAGTGAGAATCTACCTGCTTAAAACTTGTGCAGTCTTTGGTCCAGCTGAGAGATTTATCTCTCCATGATAGAGCCATCCAGACCAAGAGCTCCAGCTCGTTGTGTTCAATGTCCGCCCTCTGTATGTTGACCAGAAAGTATTCCACGGAGACATTCACTGGCAGGTCATCATCATATGGGGCTCTTGGAACGTCAGATAAATTAACAATGCGATTGAATACATCGCTCTTCGTTATTGAATGACCAAATGTACCTGTACCATTAAGAAGAAATGTGTATGATTATAGTTGTTATCATTTGTGTATGATTATAGTTGCTATCATTTGTGTATGATTATAGTTGTTATCATCTGTGTATGATTATAGTTGTTATCATGTGTGTATGATTATAGTTGTTATCATTTGTATATGATTATGGTTGTTATCATCTGTGTATGATTATAGTTGTTATCATCTGTATATGATTACAGCCCCAAAATTTCGTAACCAGAAAGCTTAAAATCAATTAAATAGATCCACATTTTCATCTGTATTGATGTACACAGTGGTCCTCAATCAGTTCCTACAAGTCAGTGCCAGCGACTTCCAGTTAGATTTTAAATTGAGTAAAAGTACAAGTATATTCTGTTATAGTACAGGCATATTCTGCTATAGTACAGGTATATTCTGTTATAGTACAGGTATATTCTGTAATAGTACCGGTACATATATTCTGTTATAGAACACATATATTTTATAGTACAATATATTCTGTTATAGAACACACATATTCTGTTATAGTACACATATATTCTGTAGTGTTTATAATAGAGTAAGCTAGACATGTAATGAAATTTAAAATTGTGTAAAATGACGTCTGACACACGAACTGTGTACTCTCGTCTGCCTCACGAACTGTGTACTCTCAACTACAGACTAAAATACAGTCTGTCATAATTATAGTCCAATAAAATAGGAAAAACAGCCAACATTCGACAAGCAGGACGACAGACAAAGAGAAAGACAGACAGACAGACATATAGATAGATAGATGGATAGATAGATAGATAGATAGATAGATAGATAGATAGATAGATAGATAGATAGATAGATAGATAGATAGATAGATAGATAGATAGATAGATAGATAGATGGATAGATAGATAGACAACAAGACAAAAGAATAGATGAGTGGATATATAAAAATTAATTACCTTGCACTAACAAATAAAACACAACTGTTAAATGAAAGAACTCCATAGTTTAGACAAACACCAAAATAATGTTGGTAAATGTTGGAAGATGGCTAATAGGCTGCACCTAATTTTAGAACTTTCATAAGCGTAGATCTCAGAATAGACTGTTTACATAAATACGCGCCTGCAAGATAAGACAAAGATTAAAATACTAAACTTGCCGGTTTATCAAAGATGGACATATTCTACAGATGTACACTTGTAATGTGCTACAGTTGTAATATGCAACAGACGTACACTTGTAATGCGCTACAGATGTACACTTGTAATGCGCTACATATGTACACTTGTAATTGCTACAGATGTACACTTGTAATTGCTACAGATGTACACTTGTAATGCGCTACATATGTACACTTGTAATTGCTACAGATGTACACTTGTAATTGCTACAGATGTACACTTGTAATTGCTACAGATGTACACTTGTAATTGCTACAGATGTACAAACGTGCTACAGGTGTATACTTGAGCTACAGATGTACACTTGTAATGTGATACAGATGTAACTTGTTACGTGCTACACTTGTACACTTGTAATGTGCAACTGATGTACACTTGTAATGTGCTACAGATGTACAATTGTAATTGCTACAGATGTAACTTGTTACGTGCTACACTTGTACACTTGTAATGTGCAACTGATGTACACTTGTAATGTGCTACAGATATACACTTGTAATGTGCTACAGATGTAACTTGTTACGTGCCACACTTGTACACTTGTAATGTGCAACTTATGTACACGTGTAATGTGCTACAGATGTACACTTGTAATTGCTACAGATGTACACTTAAAATGTGCTACAGATGTACACTTGTAATGTGCTACAGATGTAAATTGTTACGTGCTACACTTGTACACTTGTAATGTGCAACTTATGTACACTTGTAATGTGCTACAGATGTACACTTGTAATTGCTACAGATGTACACTTAAAATGTGCTACAGATGTACAATTGTAATTGCTACAGATGTACACTTGTAATGTGCTACAGATGTACACTTGTAATGTGCTACAGATGTACACTTGTGCTACAGAAGTACACTTGACCTACAGATGTACACATGTAATGTTCTATAGATGTACCCCTATAAAAGTAAAAATGTGTGAAACTAGATCATTTCATAAAAATTGTGTACAATTAAGATGAACTATTGGATGTCTAGTTTTAAACCAACATAATTCATCAATTGAGATGTTTAGATCCTACGTTAGCAGCCATGATGTATTGTCGGAAATATTCTAAATTTGTAGAGAGATTCGTTTGCTTGTTGTTTTACAGTTTCTTAGCACTTAGTCAATTATAAAAATACTTTGCAATTGTAATTATCGTGTAAATATTGGACAGATTTTATATTGAGTTACTGCGCTTTTTTTAGCAGCATCTTGCTACACTGAGGGGAAAATTAGGGATCTTTTAGTGGAGACAATAGGCCCCCTTCATAGTCGCCCACCCCCCACCCCCCGAAAATGATAAACATGATATAGACCAGCGGTTATCAACGATAAAAGTTATCTAGGGATAAGCAGCGATTGATATTTTCTTTAACAGCCAAGAGTTTGAAGAAAGTTGACAGTTGTTGAGAGACTCATCACACATACCACGTGACTCATCACACATACCACGTGACTCATCACACATACCACGTGACTCATCACACATACCTCGTGACTCATCACGCATACCACGTGACTCATCACACATACCACGTGACTCATCAAACCTACCACGTGCCCGAGTATCGCATTTGAAAGGTTAGGACATTTCATTATAAAAATAAGTACGTTTATTCGCGAACATAAGAGCATGTAACGTGTTCCTAACCATTAATGATACTTTTATATTTTTTTCTTTTTTTATAGTTTATCTTTGAGCTGTGAATTTTATCATTGTAGGTTGAAGATGTTACAGATAATGACACATTGTAAAAGTCTTAGAGAACCACAGACTTACAACATACTCAGATGTTAGATGTAGGCAAATCTGCAAGTGAATGTGTGGGGGGGGGGGGGAGGGCCTAGTTGATGTCATCAGGGTAAGCTCAAACTTGTGCAGTCTGCACCATATGTCAGAATTTTCTATTGCAGGGCCTCCCTTGGGTTTGGGGTGGTTTCCTAAGTTACCCCCCCTTCCAGGTGCTGCTGCGGCAAATTATTTTTTTTCGAGTCCGTCCAAACAATTACCGTGTTTTCTCATCGAACTGAACATTTGTAATAGACGAGGCCCGAAAATGAAATTATAACGGGGGCAGTCGATTATTAGCGAGACGATTTTACGAGTTTCAGAGAGACAATTTTCTTGCGGGTATTAAGAAGACGATTTACATTACTGATTAAATTGAAAGGGTTGTCTGCCGGGGGGGGGGTAGATACTGCTTAAGTACATTTTTTTTCGGTTTTTGTTTTGTTTTTTTTTAACTTTTGTAATTTCAATGAAATTGTTTGGTTCCAACTTTTTTAGGTTTGGACGGACCGGGAAAAAAATTGCTGTGCACACATTTTTCCTTTGCTTTTAGTCTTAGACGGATCTCGAAAATAAGAAAATACACGTTCAGTCTAGTCGGAGACAATTTAGCAAGTGTTGGGATACGACTTTCGTTAATTTTAAAGGCTTTCTGTGGATATAGATACTACTTTAGCGAACATTTTAAATTTTTGTTTTTGACTTTTGTTATTTTAATGAAATTATTTAATCTGACTATGTTAGGCTTGGACGGACCCATAGATATCTATGGACGACCCGAAAACAAATAATCGAGATTGCCGCGATTGCGCACATCTATAGATGGACCCCGAAAAAAAAGTATACGGAGTCCGTCTAGACGGAACTCTAGCCAATGCGAACTAACAAATCAATTGTCAAAAAAAAAATTAATTGCTGTTAGTTTCTATCAGTGCCGCTTTATCAAATAGGCACAGTGCCTAGGGGCTTCGGACCTTTGAAGGGCCTATGAAAGCCAGAACATAAAGTGAAAACAAGTTCAGAATGCCAGTAAAATTTAATAATGTTTGTATTAAAGTAACTATTTATAACCGTGTCAGATGAGCACCTGAGCAAGTCAAGCTGCAGAGCTATAGATCTGTAAATTAATTATGTTAACTTTTCGGCTCTTTGTCTTAACAAAGACACATATGACGTCCTTAAATATCATTTCCCTCATCAAATCCTTTTCAATTGAAAGTAATATAAGTGAGAATAGTCGTGTTTGTCCCATCATTGACCGAAGATACGTTTTTATTAGAGCTGCTGTTCGATTAAAAAAATTGATCGAAATTAACACATGATTAAAAATTTTAATCGCAAATTAATGCACATTTTAATCGACACAATATAATACAATTGTTTGTATTCAAACTAATATGTCATAATATCAAAGCATAACATTGGCATAATAAACAAGTCATTTTAATTTACGAAAGAGGTATAATGAATTATAACATATTTATTAAGCATTAGCATATATGTCTATTGAATTATCTAGTGAGACCAGTTTATGGACATGTATCAATCACGTCAATGATGCGAATTATTTTCTTTTTATTTAACAACAATGCATAACCTTTTTTTTCGTACCGCAGTTTCCGGACTAATGACGTATGTCAACCCCTCTTCCCTCCCTCCCTGTCATATTTTGCTTCACATCGCCCACACCTACGTCTGTTTACCCTACCCTACACTTCCCATCAAAAAAAAATTCACACTTCATTTATATCCCAAATGTAACTTTTCTTTCAAAAAATAATAGTATAGCCAGAAAGTTGTCGCTCACTTATTATTAACGCGTTTTTTTTTCTTTATTCCAACCCCCCCCCCCACTCTTTCCCCACCAAGTCACATTTTTAACACACTCTCTCTCCACTTATAGATGTACCAAAAACAAGTTGACACCGGTTCCATTGTTTCAAACTAGGAGCACGCGTCATAAAAGACAATCCTCTTGTTTTAAGGTCATACAGCTGCTATGATTTTACGTAGACGTGACGTTTACCCCACCAATACTACTACGGTCGTCGAGTTGAATGACAAATTTACTTTTAATCTTCTTTTGAAGTTTTTGTTTTGTGCCGCGATGTTACTCTTTTATTCTTTCATTCATTTACTTTCTTACTATCAACTATTATTTCAATGTTTTAGTGAACAACAGAAAAGAAAATTTTATTTTTTTATCGGTCTGTCAGTTATATTAATAAAAAATTATCTTGTAAAATGAGACTCTTTAATGTTACCGTATGGCAATTTTCAAACGTTCAAAGCTAAAATTTTGAAAGGTCGGCTTTCATTTCTCATCTTCTGTTCTTTCTTTCGTGTGTCAACATTAAAGATTCTTTCTTTTGTTTCATTTTGGTTATAGCAAGGGAACAGGAGGTTCACTTGTCGAAGGGCGATATAACAAAACATCTTCATTTTGTATTACGATTGGGGCTTTTGTCGACGTACCTAGGGGTGAGGGTGTGTGTAAATTGTGACAGGGTGGGGGTGGTAGATCTACTTAATAAGTGAACGCAACTTGTAGCGTGAAAATCCGTTATTTATAGATTTGGTGAACTTTCAGCATTTTGGTCAAATTAACGCATTTAGGTATTGCGTTAAAAATTTTAATCGCAAATTTTTTTGACGCGTTAATCGCAAATTAACGCAGTTTAATCAGCAGCCCTAGTTTTTATCAATTTGAGTTTAGAAAAGGAACGTTCCCCTTCAGCACTTGTTCCAGAAATTGAAAGATAGATCCGAAGAGCAATATTTACATTTGGAAATCTTGTGACCAACCTATTCTGTATTTGTGCTGTAAGCATTTCAGCCACAATTTTCTGTCAGCAAAAATCTGTGAGAACAAAAGAAATTCACTAGTAAATTCCTCTTCCAGATCTGATGGGTATATCTCTATTAGTGTCTTGGATTTCGAAACTGTTTGATCAGTTAACAGAGATCTGTCCAAAAGAAAGTTATACCTTCGTACATTTCAAATTATCGCGTGTATCATGAAAGTTAAGAACAAGTCTGTCATACAAGTTGATGATGGTCGTTAACTCAATTCTAGGCTCCTGTTGGCAATATCAATCTTTCGGAGCAAGTCTTTCCAAATCACACACACATTAACACTGTCTCGAAATGGTCCAAGTTCTTTATGAGTGATTCGGCTTTATGCACAGAGGCTGGTGGTTGATGTTTGCTTGATATAGCAAAATCAGACAATGCTTGTCGAATTTCCTTATCATTGGTATAAAAACTCTAGCTCCCGAATAAATCCCCCTCATATTATTCTCATTGTCATAGGACTGTGATCTGCATTTTCCGATATCTATACCATGAAGTCTGAGAGTACTCACCAAAAGATCGAAAAGGTATTTACAATCGTTTTGTTCAATTGGAATGAACTGAAGAAAACGCTTTACAACTGTTCCACTTTTAGAACATAGCGAACAACAACTGTCAGCTGATCCACATTACTGCTGTCAGGAGTGGAATCGATACTGATTCTATAATATTTAGCTTTCTTAATTTCAGACAGTATCTGCTTCAATACTTTGGATCCCATTAACTCAATAAATTCATCACATATACTGGCAGAAATATATTATACATTCCCCTTTCCGGGATTTCCAAGTCTCTGAATGTGTTCCTTTAGAAAGAAAAGTAATTTCCATTGTTATAACAGTTATGTAAATGGCTGTCACCGCGATAAGTTATCCCTCTTTCAGCAATAAATCTTATCACAGCAACTATTCTCTTGAGAACATCAGTCCAGTATTTGCACAGATTTTGCTTCTCCATTTGCAGTTTATCGTCAATTCTAGATGCCTGTTGAAATTCTAACATCCTTGACAGAGCAGCAATGTGATCCTTCGACTTCTCATGTGATGTAATCCTTGCGATGGCGTTCTTCCATTCATCAAATCTTGCAACGTTCTAGCAACATATTTTTTGAGCGCATATCTGATCTTGTCACCAAATTGTCTAACCTTTAATGTGAAATCTGAATCCAAATTTTGTGAAGGAAGGTGCTCAGCATACTAATTTCTTAGATGTTCAGTCATCTCCCAATCAGCTGGATCAATTGAATAACTGTATTCTTTGTAATGCAGCTCATGCTTCAAACCGGCATCTTCTACTGAACCTAATAAGAGACGGATGTCGTGTGGTAAAGTGCTCGACTGTCGACCTGAAGGTACCTGGTTCAATCACCGTAGAGGACCAATGGATATTTCAGGTCATGGCTTAAGTCCCCGCTATGTCTCCGGTGGTGCTTCCATGGTCATTGCACTATCAGCTATGGTGGTTTAAGGATCTAAGAGATTTCATCTCATCCTTACAGGGACTTCAGTTACTGACCCTAATATACAGTCTGCGTCTGTAGGCAAATCAAACACAACAGCTTCAACATGGCCAATAACACAATTTGCAGATACTTTTCCTTTGTAACATTTGTTTCGGTTGTTTCACTTTTTTTCAGCACAGTCCAGCAACATTATATCTGGTATTGCGGGATTGTTGGTGCACATTGTGGTTGAAGAAGTAAATAAAATGTTATTATCACTAGTATTACAAGTTTTACCAGTAATGCAATCAGTGTCTCTGCTCATAAATTGCAGCAACGAACCCAGAATTTTTTTCAATGCTTTTTCTTTCTCCTCCTTTTTCTTCCGCTTCTCAAATCCACTCTCGTGTTTCCTCTTGTATCCATCAGACCTGGTTATTGGAAAATAATTTCGTTACTTTTTAATATTTTGTAAGAAAAAAGAAGCACACGATTAACGATAAACAACGAATGTGAAGCGCATAATGTAACACCTGAATTACTACGTCATCACTGCATAGAGTCTGCATAGAATAATTAACAATGCTGAAAGTTTATTTAGATTTCAAATCACAAAGTGCGGGTGTATTCTTGAAAAATATTAAAAATAAAGTCGCGGAGGGCCTACGACTTTGAAAGTGCATAGGGGCTACGACTTTGAAAGTGCATAGGGCCTACGATGACCTTTAAACGGCCCTGGTTTCTATACTCAGTATACTGTATTTGAACTCTTGCAATTTATATGATCACAAACATGTGAATATTTAATCTCTTAAAATGGGGGGGGGGGGTAACGTTAGAATGTCTTCCATCAAATACATAAATTATCTAATATTTTTACAGTAATTGCTATTAATCTCAAACCTAAAAAGTTTGTGACTTAATTCCTTGAATGTCTGTCTGTGAAGTAACTACACATGTGTCTGTCTGTGAACTAACTACACACATGTCTGTCTGTGAAGTAACTACACATGTGTCTCTCTGTGAAGTAACTACACACGTGTCTGTCTGTGAAGTAACTACACATGTGTCTCTCTGTGAAGTAACTACACACGTGTCTGTCTGTGAAGTAACTACACACGTATCTGTCTGTGAAGTAACTACACACGTGTCTGTCTGTGAAGTAACTACACATGTGACTGTCAGTATGAAGTGTCCACTGTTTGATGTTATATCACAAATAAAATTTATCTTGACCAGTTCTATAAATCATTTCGTATCAAACGCCCGGAATGGTACCTTGGGACGTCTGGATCCACATGCCGAAAACTACTCAAAACTATCCAAGCTCCTGACCTGGTGATGTTGACTTCACAAACAGAGGAAATGAAAATAGCATTACCAAAACAGTGAGATATATTTGGTCAATTTTTTCCCATGTGAAATCTGTTGTTTGGAGAATGAAAAATAATTTGTTATCTCGTGTCAGCAGTTCGAAACTTTGATTTAGAAGACACGTGACGTAAGCACGAGGTTGTTGTAAAAAGAATTCTAATTTAACAAGAGCTTTCAAGATTTCGTTTATATATATTCAAAAAACAAAAGTTAAGTAAACTGTTCAATTGAATCGGATTTTTTATTGGTGAAATAAAAAGAAACATAATCTAGAGACTTCCAATAGTTGTTTGTATTCGCCGATTTCTTGGAAATCAAAGTTATGTGTACATCTATAATAAAACTTATCTTCACTGTCATATTTCATTAACCTCTATCTCAATATATTATAACTATCATCGTATAACTGACACGTTCTTATAAGAGTTCTTTCAAAATATTTTATTGACCTAATTGGTCAAAGTGAAATCTTAATTAAACAGATGCAATCAAAAAATACTTGTTTGAACATTTCAAAAATTTAATTTACCAAAAGGAGGAGAAAAAAAAAATGTGGGAACCACGGGTACGATCCCTCCCCCCACCCCTCCCCCCTGTCGTTTCTCTGTTCTGTGTATTGCTGTAACTTCCTGTAGTTTTCTAATCTGTACATTAATGCTCATAATTCTGACACTTTAATTATTGACTTTTGCCATGCAAGTACTTAAAATGTTTTTACTGATTCTAACATTCTTGAACTGACAACACGTAAAAATATAAAACCCTAATGTATATCTGTTTATTAGCAAAAAAACGATGGTATATCAAAGTTGATTACCCAATTCTTGAATTTGAAATATTTGTAGTCGTTAACCACCCCTAGAAGGTTACCATAAAATTTAGTTCTTCTATAATTAATAACTTAAGTTATAAAATAAATTGGACTAAATCTATATTTAGAATTTTACCAAATGGTTGATTTTGAGTTTTCTATTATTTTTGTAAATAAATATTTTTTGTTGTTTATATTTTTAGTATTTGTATTGTTTGAGTACTTTATAGAGTGATAAGAAATTATTACGTTATTCCTCTATTTTTAATAATTATTTCCTGAACCAATCAGAAAGTTTTCTTTAAAAATCTTTCCTTTAAGAAGTCGACAATGAGTATTCAATTACATACTGTGTTATTTTTTAGAACCATTCCTAAGTGTTTTTATCTCGACTGGCTGACAGGAATAAACAACCTGTGAATCTTTTAGATACAATTGATGGAAATTTTAATTTTTGTAAGTAAATATTAAATAGCACATGTGCACATACGCATGGCATATACAAATATATAAATATATGAACCACGGGCCGATTTATAGGTAGGCCTCATTTAGTAGTATACAAAAATACAAAAAAAAAAGCTTTTTTTTTAATTTTTAAAATAGGGCCTCTAAAATTATAAAAACCGGTTTGGTGGCAACCATGTCCTCTGCCAAAGGCAGCAGCGAATATTTTATGCTTAAACCAGGGACTCATCTACATGTGGAAGTTCTGTTTGACGGTTTCTATTAATCAGGGCTGGGAGCCGGTGTCGGTGTCGGTGGTGTCGGTAGTTTTTGCCGGTGTCGGTGTCGGTGTCGGCATTTGTACTTTGCCCGGTGTCGGTGTCGGCATTTGTACTTGTCCGGAGTCGGTTCGGTGTCGGCGCAAAAACTTTCCCCCCAAAAATGCTGGAACTTTAGTTAAATAATCCAGAACAACGTCAGATAATTCTTAGCCAATCATTATGATATATGATATATTGTTACAGGTCTACGTCATTATCTTCTCTTTTAAGTTCATAACTAGGTGACAATAGTCTTGTTTATTTAATACATTACAGGAGGAAGAATTTACAAGAATAAAATCTTTCCTGAAACAACTATTGCAAGTCAACCATGACAACAAAGAAGGTATCATATCAAATTAATCAAATGTATTTAGTAATTTCTTGTATTATTATACAATAATATATACGGTATCGTTTTTATTGCAATAATACGCTGTGATATTTTGTTCATTTTGATCATACATTGAATAGATTATTAGCTACACTTGCACTACGTATGACGCTAAACTATTGTAACTAAAACGTTGTATTATTATATATATATTATATATATATATATATATATATATATATATATATATAGAATGTCCTGAAACAATGGAATATTCACACTATAATATTTTAGTGAACCTAATTTTGATAAAATGAAATACTTTGCCTCCATGTTCAAATCCCAGGGTATCATTACATATGTTATTCATAATAAAATGTAATATTTCTCACAGATGTTTCTGATAACGAACATGTCAACATAAGAGAGATGTTCTCAGAATCACCATTTAAATTGATTCCCAGTCTGTGTGGGTATATAAAATATAAATATTATAATACTATTACAATTAAATCAAATGAATGTATTTCTTATCTCCTCGTCTGTTGTATCTATGTTTTATTTGCCTCCATTAAATGGTTTAGAGAAATCTTATTTGTAATTATTATTATAGCCAATAGTCACTCAATTGTTTACAATGTAAATGAAAAAAAAACATGTAATGTATAAACATCATACATTATGATATCACGTTGACATGATGACTTTGATAGATTTATTATAGTAGAAAAATAAATTCAAAACTCATTTAGTTTGCTACAAAATTTCCGCGACTTTCCACTTTTTTTATCAAACATTTCGATATTAGAAGTAAAGCGTTCATATTGATAGATGAAGTGCGCGGCTGCCATATTCCACCCCTTACTAAGTAGCTCGGCTTTCGTAACTCTAAGTTTTGCTCTAACACCAAACAAAAAGTTAAATTTGTTCCTAATTTCAAGTACACGCACCGATCTTCCTGTCTTTCTACTCTAGAGATATTTACTAGTGATAAAAAAAAAAGTAATGGTCGAGTTTCAATTATCAGATGGGGTGGGGGAGGTGTGAAAGAAATCCTACCTTTTAACAGATATTACAGTGCATCATATCAAAATGTGCATGTGGTAAATTTGACAGTTTTTGTATAGGGACCTCAAATATAAATTTGTCCAAGTCAAAAACGTTGTGAAGGTTGTCACTTGTAAATTTTGGGCCCTAATCTTGTTTAACAACAGATACATTTCCGATCTAAAGAAAGGTTAGTCAAATATTTTTACCTGATTTCACTTCCCGCTTTTTTTGTCAGCAGCATCTCTGGTTGATCCTGAGTTTGTGAAATATTTTCGCAGGAAAGAAATTTACCCCAGGAATTGTATATTGTTTCTAAAACAAATGGTGAGTATAATATAAGACAAATGAATGATATGTGTTTGTATTATTTGTAAACTAATAAAAAACTATATTCCTCGTTGTAGTCTTATGTCAAATTTATTATAAACTGTTGTATGACATCGGTTTTTTGAATTAAACCTTACATTCCTTAAACATCATTTTAACACTTGATTAATTATCAGAAAAGAAATCTTCAATGGTAAAAACGTAATGTGTGTGCCCAGTGACCCAGTGTCGTACCCTCAAAGTGTTTGCGCGTAAGCTGAAATTGTTTCAAAACTAGTTTGAAAACAAAAATTGCGCGCTCACCGAGGGAGTGTCAGATGCTAGGCTGAGAAGTGAGAGCTATTGTTTTTGGCTATGTGTCGAGTCACAATGGTCACAGGCTGGCTTGTTTCTAATGATACACTACTCTTAATTTCACTCAATGCAATTTTCCCTCTTTGCCTTTTAAAAAATATTTTGTTTTGTTACACAGTTATGTACTTACATTAACTCCTACCGGGGCCTAAATAGGTTTCCTCACTTGCCACCATTATTGATCGCTACTTTTGTAATGCTGTTCAATTTATAAATTTTCTTAGCCATTATTGGTGACAGTTTACTTTCTTAAACATTACATTAATCTGTGAAACTGCTTTTGTTTTAAACATAAATTACCGGGACAGTGATCATTGCATTAAGATTAAATCAGAGCAAAGGAGCTATACAGGAGAAGTTCCTTCGTTTAGGCGGCTGTTCAAAACCTGTATCTACCTTAACAGTATTTCTGCGTTTTGTATTAGGGAATTCAGGCTCAGCCTCTTCCTTTCCACCCAGCAATCAAGTATCTCACACACACAAACACACACACACCACCTAGTTTACATGTGAGTACTCACTCCCTGCAGTATTCTGACTTTCAAACCCACCTACAGGAACTTATTGTCTGCCACTATCCTTGTTTTTCTGGCGTGCTTTCATTGCGATGATTAAAAAAATAATTTGTTTAATTCACAATACTGCTGCGTCCAAACTGTTTTCCTACAAAATAGTTGGCATGATATTTTTTTACAGCTTAGTCTCAAAAAATTAAAACATTTGTCTTGAAACAATTTTTTTTCTGAAATGTTTGTTTTTAAGACTAAAAGTAGGAAGTACGACATTGAGGTCTATGACAGTAGTGCTGGCGTTTTTTTTATTCTGTACAAAATATTTTATGGAGCCACACAATAGCCAAAGTATGAATTTATTTAGAGAACAAAAGTAGTTAGATAATATGATATAACTGGGTCATTAGGACCCATACAAAGATCGTTGATGAGCTGTATTTAGCCACTCATTATATAATGTATATATTTTTTATTAGATACATATAGACAGAGAAAGACAGAAGATATATAGATAGATAGATAGATAGATTGATTGATAGATATATATAGATATAGATAGATAGATAGATAGATAGATAGATAGATTGATTGATAGATATATATAGATATAGATAGATAGATAGATAGATAGATAGATAGATAGATAGATAGATAGATAGATAGATAGATAGATAGATAGATAGATAGATAGATAGATAGATAGATAGATATAGATAGATAGATAGATAGATAGATAGATAGATAGATAGATAGATAGATAGATAGATAGATAGATAGATAGATAGATAGATAGATAGATAGATAGATAGATAGATAGATAGATAGATAGATAGATAGATAGATAATTCTTAGACTAAAGAAAATCTACTTTTTATTCAAAAGTTCACCAGTTATGATGCCATACTGACTTTAGTGAATGTTCAGTTCGGTAAGTGAGCAATTTTACAGATAATAACATTTTTCAATATAATTGTTATTTACATCTTTCATTCCAATAATACCATATATTGAACACAATTTTTCCATAAAATAATGGTCGATCCAGACTAGTCAATTATTTACTACTAGTAGTTGCCCGTTGCATTCGCAACTAAAGGTTTTATCTCAATAAAATGTTTAATATGAGAATAATCGTTTAAAAACTACACGCAAACCGGCAGCAAGACCAGAAGCATAGGCCTATAGTTAGCAATGTAATATTTACAACTGGCTGCATACTTGTTGCACCTTTTTTTTACAAATAGCATTCTGCACGCACGCCAAGAAAAGGAAGATATTAGTAGGATAAGTATAAGTGACTTTTTATATGCAATAAACTATTGAACATCAACTTGAGAATCATACATTTCAATAGATTATCATTTTTCAGTTGATATTTGAAAAAAAAATTCCTTAGAACATTTGCTGAAATTACAGTAAATCAATTAATTTATGTCTTCATGTGTTGTTTCTAGTGCTGTACCGGATTGTAATTTTTAGATCCTGCAGGAATCGGAACGGAAATCGGATTTAATATTTGAATCATGCCTAATCGGAACAGGAACCGGATTTTACCGAATAAAATAGTAACTCTTCCGAGCGAAGTAGTAATTTCTCGCCTAACTTAAAAAAGATATAATAATGAAAAATAGAATAAAAATTTAGTTTTTAAGTTCTAGATATCAACAAACAGTATTAACCATTTAGATCTTGAAGACTGTGACTAAAACCCATTCCCCAATCATGAGTTAAGAAAGATAACTCTGTAAAATAACAGGTTCTTCGTTTTAAAAATTTATTTAATAAAGTTGTACCTAATTTAACTTGATTTCTTTTACGATCAATTAAAGAAATGAGTAACATATCTAAGAAATTATAATAAACATGTTTATTAATAAGTGAATTCAAAAAAAATATATACTGTGGCACCACCCGATAGCTTATTTGTCTTTAGTTTTCCATATTGACGTCACCAAACCGTGTTATTTCATTCTTACTTTCCTTTAAATCATTATCTGACTATTTCCCATATAAACGCAAATGAAAATGCATTTCAAATCTAAATTAAACACCCAAAAATAGATCATTGTCTGCTCTTTAAAGAAGTTAAACTTGTATAGCTAAAAATAGTTTATAGAAAACACGGAATCAAAAGTAGCGGAAGGTAAGGTGTCGTATTACTAGACTAAATACGATTCAAATCTTCCTTTTTAATATATTTTTACGTATATATAGAACTAAAAGCGATCGTATTTTTAAAAATGCAGGAAAGAAAGAAAGGAAGTTATTGTTTGAATTCAATTGTTTAGCGCTAAATATTTCAAAATTATGTTGCGCCAAAAAAAATTTCTTTGACCAAAATTTCAAACAACAAAGAAATCCGGCTTAAATCCGGCACATTTTAATCGGAACTGGAATCGGAACCGGATTTATTAGAACTGCCGGATTCCGGCTTAACAAGAACCGAAATCGGATTCCGGTACAGCCCTAGTTGTTTCTAAGTAAGCCTTCACTGCTGCAAAAGTGATGGTTGACTTAGGATTTGACTGATGGGTGATGTTTTGTTATTTTGTCAAGTACTGCAAGCCTGCAACCATTGGCTGATTCTTCCAGCTCAATTGATGTTAGTCAAAGTGTTGAGCAAAACTTTATTTTACGTGTGCATTGAATAAAAATGATGACGCGATTTGGAGAAGCTCATTAGATGATGACGAGCATTAGTGGCGCTATAAAACTATGACGTGATTTTGGTTGGCACTGGTTCCTTTTTTCTATAATTTATCACCAAAAAGATATATTAAAAAATAATAAAATCAATTTATTAAAAAAAAAATAAGCATGATGCCAGGCTCTAACAGTGTCTTCCCCCCCCCTCCCCCAAATCTGGCGACCTCTGGGCAGCCATGTTAAACTAGATTTTCAAAATTTCGATTTCTCTCTAGTATATACATTACTAGCCCTGGAATTAATGCAGTGTTAGATATATATAACAGGACATATTAATACAAAATTAGTGCACACTTTTACAGATGTTGCCATGCAAGAATTAATACGATGTACAGAAAGTAAACATTTTCATGGATTAAAAGGTAAATAATATTTTTAGAAATATTTCATCGATATAAAGCAGAAATGACTCATCACTGGTCGAGAATGCATGTTCATTATAGCTCATTTGTTATAGCTCATTCGTTATTTCTCATTAGTTATTTCTCATTTGTTATTGCTCATTCGTTATAGTTCATTTGTTATAGCTCATTCGTTACAGCTAATTCGTTATACTTCATGATCATAGTTTATTCTTTATAGCTTATTCGTAATAAGTAAAGCAGGTTTCATTTCAAAAGTTTACCCGTAACGATAATTAAGGTCTTCTAATAATCAAATGTTTACCTAAAGTTAACTGGTGTATCAATACTAAACTGAAGCCCAAGTATCACAATATTGAAAATATTTTAGTACTTATACAAATCAATAACAATACAGACATTGGTCTTAAAAATAGCTTAAAGACGAACAACACGCATCTAAAATCATAATTTTGTTTAAACACACATCTTTTGTTGATGAAATATGTTAACTGTATGTTGTTAAGGGGCCGTCCAGTAATCTTTTTTTTTTGCGGCATGCATGATTTGGCACTTCGTGGAAAAGAATCACATTCTGGTATTTTTTACGACCTGTTAGAGTTTCGTGTTGAATCTGGAGATGAAGTTCTAGGTAATTATTTGTAAATTGGTTCTTGTAGTGCTAAGTTTATCTCGGCAACCACTGCCGCCGAGAGGGGGGCAGGGGACAAATGTCCAGGGGCCCGGCGAGTTCTAGGGCGAGTTTTAGGGGCCTGGACTGAGCTGAGGTACCCCAAACCTAACCTCTAACAGCAGAAAGTAACTAATGTGCAATTTCTGTCACATTTTCAGCGAAAATCCGCAACCTTTTATATTTATGTGTCCATCTAGTTTCACATAGCAAAGGAACATTTGGAATTAGTTTTCTTGCTGATTAATTTCTCAGAAAAAAACTATAATTGACTTAATTTTTCCTATTGTGTTTCGTACAGCATTCACATAATTTAAATCGTTCACGACAAGATTTAATGTATGTGAACTGCAATGTACAATTGCTGCTTTTGTGTCTTTTTTCGAATTATTGCTTGGACTGCTCCTTCTTTACTTGCCATTGTAGAACATCCGTCTTATCCTTGACCAACAAAATGTGTCATATCTAATCAGGCCCATAGCGTGCGGGGGAGGGCATGAGAGCCTGGCCCTCCCTGCGTTTTGTCTGGCCCCTCTGATCGTTTGCTGTACTTAGTACAATTTATTTACTGCCCCCCCCCCGCTATAGCTTGGCCCCTGCTGTAGAATTTCCACACTACGGGGCTGTATCTAATCCAAATTCTAATGAATTTGTAATTATGGTGTTCTTTGACAAATCTAACACCAAGTGGCATCTGGTCAATGCCTGAAATTGTATTGTCTCGTCGGCAAGTATAGAAATTGCAACTGAATTATTTGCTTCACGAACAATGTCTTCACGCAAGAGAGACCAACAAATTTCGATCGTAGTGTTTTGTGCAGTTTCCGACAGGCCCTCCGACAGAAATTTCAGGCCCCTGGGCAGGGCTGTCACGGGCCTCTTGTGCTGATAATAATATTTTCAAAAGTTGATTGGCCAGCATTCGTTGTTTATCGTTGTAAAAAAGCAATGAAAGTACTTTTTAAATAACCATGTCTGATGGATACAAGAGGAAACACGAGAGTGGATTTGAGAAGCGGAAGAAAAAGGAAGAGAAAGAAAAAGCTTTGAAAAAATTCGGGGGTCCATTGCTGCAATTTTTGAGCAGAGACACTAATTGTATTACTGGTAAAACTTGTAATACTAATAATAATGACATTTCATTTACTTCTTCAGCCACAATGTACACAAACAATCCCGCAATACCAGAAATAATGTGCTGAAAAAAAGTGAAACAACCGAAACAAGTGTTACAAAGGAAAATGTATCTGCAAATTCTGTTATGGGTCATGCTGAAGCTGTTGTGTTTGATTTGCCTACAGACTCAGACTGTATATTAGGGTCAATAGAAGATGTCGGTTTGAAGCATGAGCTGCATGACAAAGAATATAGTTCTTAAAGTCATCCAGTTTATTGGGAGTTAATTGCACATCTAAGAAGTTATTATGCTGTACATCTTCCTTCACCAAATTTGGAGTCAGATTTTAAATTAAAGGGTAAACAATTTGGTGACAAGATCAGATATGCACGCAAAAAATATTTTGCTGGAACGTTAACAAATGGAGAAATTGTTATGCGAGACTGGCTTCTCTATTCTCCTTCAACAGGTAAAGTGTTTTGTTATATGTGCAAGCTGTTTGACTACAACACCGGTTTTGCAAATCAGTTTATCGATGGTTTTGATGATTGGAAAAACACCATCGCAAGGATTACATCACATGAGAAGTCGAAGGATCACATTGGTGCTCTGTCAAGGGTGTTAGAATGTCAACAGACATCTAGAATTGACGAAAAACTGCAAAAAGAGAAGCAAAGATTGTACAAATACTGACCTGACGTTCTCAAGAGAATAGTTGCTGTAATAAGATTTCTTGCTGAAAAAAGGTTAGCTTTTCGCGGTGACAGCCGTTTACATAACTGTTGTAACAATGGAACTTACTTTGATTGCATTGACCTTTTAGCTGAAGGAACACACTGATAGACACGGAAACCCCCGAAAGGGGAATGCATCATATATATATATATATATATATATATATATATATATATATATATATATGCCAGTAGGTTATATGTCATGAATTTATTGAGTTAATGGGATCCAGAGTATTGATGCAGATACTGTCTAAAATTAAGAATGCTAAATATTATTGAATCAGTATCGATTCCACTCCTGACATCAGTCATGTGGATCAGCTAACAGTTGTTGTTCGCTATGTTCTCAAAAGTGGAACTGTTGTAGAGCGTTTTCTTCAGTTCATTTCAATTGAACAACACGATGATAACTACCTTTTCGATCTGTTGGTGAGTACTCTCAGATTTCATGGTATAGATATCGGCAATCGCAGATCGCAGTCCTATGACAATGCGAGTAATATGAGTGGGATTTATTCGGGACTACAAGCTAGATTTAGAGAGATTATTAAATTAGCGTAGTGGGTGTCATGCGCTGCCCACAGCTTAAATTTGGTAGGCTCATCTGTTGTGGAGAGCTGTTCAGCTGCAGTCAACTATTTTGCCATTGTTCAGTCAGTCTACACGTTTTTTTTTTCGCTTTCGCCGTTGCGATGGTTAAAATTGACAGAGTGCCTGAAAGAAAAAAAAAACCTTTATTTTGCAAGGACTATCAGCAACAAGGTGGTCAGCACGAAGTGACGCTATTAGAGCTTTTTATGCCAATTTAAAGGAAATTCGACAAGCATTGTCTGATGTTGCTACAAGCAAACGTCAACCACCAGCATCTGTGCATGAAGCCAAATCAGTCATAAAGAAGTTGGACCATTTTGAAACAGCGTCAATGTGTGTGACTTTGAAAGATTTGCTTCAAAAAATTTATATTGAAAACAAAGCTCTACATTAGCCTGGAATTGAGTTAAAGACCATCATCAACTTGTATGACAGTCTTGTACTTAAATTTCATGATACACGCGATAAATTTTAAATGTACGAAGGTATAGCAAAAGAGCTCTCTCACAAATGGACTATAAAGAATGCCAGCGACACCGATTTCATGATGAAGTTGTGGATAATAATGATCCGGTTTTAGGTATGAGTCTTAGAGAAAAATTCCACACTCCGTTTTTTTATGTTATCATAGATAGACTTTTTACTGAGATGGGAACACACGAGCAGCCTACACAACACCACATGAAAGGTTCAAATTTCCTCTGGACAGATCTCTGTCAACTGATTAAACAGTTTCGGAATCCAAGTCACTAATTGAAATGTACCCATCAGATCTGGCAGAGGCATTTACCAATGAATTTTATTTGTTCTCAAGGATGCTGACAAGAAAACAAATACAGAATAGGTTGGTGACAAGTTTTCCAAATGTAAATATCGCTTTCCGGATCTTTGTTTCAATTTTTGGAACAGGTACTGAAGGACGTCATATGTGACTTTGCTAAGACAAATAGCCGAAAAGTTATCCATACTGTTTTTTTACAGATCTACAACTCTACAGCTTGACTTGCTCAGGTGATCATCTCAGAAGGTTATAAAATTACTTTAATACAAACATTATTAAATTTTACTTGCATTCTGAACTTGTTTTGACTTTATGCTCTGGCTTTCGTAGGCCCTTGAAAAGTCCGTAGGCCCGAGACACAGTAACTACTTGATAAAGCGGCCCTGGACGTCACCATGGTTGGTGTCCCCCGGTGCGGAAAATTCAGGTTGTCACTCCCTCAAACTTCCAACATTTCAAATTTTCCTGCACTAGACCTTAGACAATTTACTATTCAATACTTTAGCAATAAAACGTGACTGTATTTCAGAATGATTTATATTACTTTCATTAAACTGAGTATGTAAACTATCTCTCCTATGTCATGAAACCACGTGACAATATGCGTCCTTTTTTAGAACGTTTGGAAGAAAAGAACTCTAGGGTGATCCGAGGAGCTTTGAATTGAATTCATTTACCTAAGTAAGCTCCAGACGCTCTGCATGTTGGCACCCTGTGCTACTGCTCATGTTTTTAACTATTATCGGTTATAAAACATGACTAGACCGAGTTCTTTCTGCATGAAATTTAAAATTGTACATTTTGGTGTCCCCCCCCCTTTTTTGTATCACCCGGTGCGGCCCGCACCTCCCGCACCCCCTAGTGACGCCAATGCTATTGTCAAATTATTTCAACCTCTCGATCTTCCTATTTTGTTGACATAGTTAGTGGACGGTCTCAAAGAACAAGTATTAGGATTATACTAAAGGAAATAACATCTGAATGCATGGGCATACTAAAACAAATTTAGGTATGGGCTTCATATGACAACACTTGAATATATCATTAAATTGTTGACTGAAATATTTAATTACCTTACAGAATACATAACAAAAACGTCATTTTTTTAACGGTCGACAACTTCCGCCAAGTTTATTTATGGTCCCATTTTTACAAAATTTGGTAGGAAACATTCATCCGTGAACAGAAAATGACGTTCGCACTTATTTCTGTGGTTTTACTCAATTTACGGTCGCCATATTCAGTCTTCATTGTCTGATACTATTGAAATGTGTTATCGGGGTTCCCTGCCCTAAACTAAACCGACCTACTTACATATTTACATGGTCGGCATCACCAACAGCAGCCGTATGTTTTGTTAATATACATTTTCAACCACACTGCACTTGCTCTGAATGTTATATGATGTTGTACTGTTAGGTGCTATGATGTAGATGAAGGATGGAGAAGCTAGGATCCGTAGAAGGGAATGTGGGGGAGGGGGGGGTAGAGATTAGGTGTCCCATGAAGAAGGCGAAGGTTTTGTAGATGGTAGGTTAGTGTTTAAGTAAGGAGAGATGGTATAAAGGAAGTTTGTGTGTCCGTAGAATGTTGGTTGGTGAGATGGAGAGGTCAGGGGTCCTATGAATAAGTTATTTGTTGGACAGATTGTTTGGAGGGTCTGGGAAAGGAGGTGTGGTAAGATTGGGATTCCATGAAAGGAAGGGGAAGGAGATGGGAGGGGGGTTCGCGGAAGGTGGGGGTAGTTATCAAATGGGTGAGGCATTTTTGGAAGCTGGGGAGAGGGGGTCTGGAGAAGGGGGCTTTATAAATGAACTGGAGGAACAACGTCGTGTACAAAGAGTTACTTTACCTAATAATCAAATAGCGAAAATCATTGGCATATTTCACTCTTTCTAAAAAAACGTACTTTTCATTTTAATACAAATTTCAAAGCAGTATTACTCCGCTGTGGATATTTTGCTCGTTCCTCTATAAATCTTTATCGTTTCAATGTATATAAAATATAACGAATCAGATTTAGAATCACCGCTGATGGAAAATATGATAATTGATCAGGATATAAGAACTATTTTCGGGAATTTTAAAATAGCTTCAGTGTTTCATTGAATCATTTCATTCGTTATAAAAAATAGAAACTTGGTGGTCAAATTTATGATCACTCGCCATATAAAAAGTGGAAATATATAAGACTGTCATCCAGACTGGATTGTTTTTGTAAACAACAACCGTTCACCTTATTAGATTATGACGTTTACATAAGTTTAATAAACTGACGTCAAAGTTTGGCTTTTAAAAAACAAATTTTGAACTCACCATAAAAGATAAAACATACTTAAATATATTTATAGACAAAGTTCTAAAGATGGTGGAGCCTATTTTGAAACAATTCTTCCTTGACCTAGTTAAAATCCTTGGACCCATTTTTAAAGGTATTGTTGGTCAACTACTTTCATTTACTATTTCTTATGACTGTAAACCAAACAAATGTTTAAAACGTAAGTTAGAAGTTCTTGTTATGCTTTTACAGTTACAAATGAAATTAAAAAAACAATACACCAACTAGTCCAATATAAATAAACAATACACCAACTAGTCCAAGATGAATAAACAATACACCCACTAGTCCAATATAAATAAACAATACACCAACTAGTCCAATATAAATAAACAATAAACCAACTAGTCCAATATAAATAAACAATATACCCACTAGTCCAATATAAATAAACAATACACCCACTAGTCCAATATAAATAAACAATACACCCACTAGTCCAATATAAATAAACAATAAACCAACTAGTCTAATATAAATAAACAATACACCAACTAGTCCAAGATAAAAAAAACAATACAACCACTGGTCCAATATAAATAAACAATACACCAACTAGTCGAAGATAAATAAACAATACAACCACTGGTCCAAGATAAATAAACAATACACCAACTAGTCCAAGATAAATAAACAATACAACCACTGGTCCAAGATAAATAAACAATACACCCACTAGTCCAATATAAATAAACAATACAACCAACTAGTCCAAGATAAATAAACAATACAACCACTAGTCCAATATAAATAAACAATACAACAACTGGCCAAAGATAAATAAACAATACAACCACTAGTCCAATATAAATAAACAATACACCCACTAGTCCAATATAAATAAACAATACACCAACTAGTCCAATATAAATAAACAATACACCAACTAGTCCAAGATAAATAAAAAAAATACACCAACTAGTCCAATATAAATAAACAATACAACCACTGGTCCAATATAAATAAACAATACAACCCCTAGTCCAATATAAATAAACAATACACCCACTAGTCCAAGATAAATAAACAATACACCAACTAGTCCAATATAAATAAACAATACAACCACTGGTCCAATATAAATAAACAATACACCAACTAGTCCAAGATAAATAAACAATACACCCACTAGTCCAATATAAATAAACAATACACCCACTAGTCCAAGATAAATAAACAATACACCAACTAGTCCAAGATAAATAAACAATACAACCACTAGTCCAATATAAATAAACAATACACCAACTAGTCCAAGATAAATAAACAATACACCAACTAGTCCAATATAAATAAACAATACACCAACTAGTCCAAGATAAATAAACAATTCACCCACTAGTCCAAGATAAATAAACAATTCACCCACTAGTCCAAGATAAATAAACGATACACCCACTAGTCCAAGATAAATAAAAAAAAAACATTGTGTATGACGGAGCTGATTTGTCTATTATATCTCAAATTTAAAAAAAATAATTAAATGATTTTTTTAGGGACCAATTGGCGAATTCTATTCAAGGAGCTTGAAACATTTTTAAAAGGACTACCTGTGCAATGCAGTGATTTGAAGAAACTATTGAAAAAATTACTTGATGTAATGGTAATAACTCTTTACAACTCATTTTATTTGTAGATCTGTCTTTGGTCTTTATTTATAGAAACTCAGATATTGTTTTGTATCAACGTTGTTCAGACAATTGTTTTAATATTTTTGAAGGAGTTAAATAAAATAAAAAAACAAATGAATAAATTTGTAGGAAAAGAAAAAGCGCACAGTTGAAATAAAAAAAAGATCCAATCATATTTAACCAATAAATCAAAAAGATATAATGATGCATGTAACATATCTCTGTTATAACTGGCTATAAGCCATAGCATGATATAATGATGCATGTAACGTATCTCTTTTATAGTAGGCAAACCGTCCATCTCGAAAGATGATGGTAGCGCTCTGGTTAGTCTCCTGCTGTTGGTTCCTTACTTGTTCACCATTAAGGATCTCTTTTATAACTGGCGTATAATTCATAGCATGATATAATGATGCATGTAACGTATCTCTTTTATAACTGGCGTATAAGCCATAGCATGATATAATGATGCTTGTTACGTATCTCTTTTATAACTGGCGTATAAACCATAGCATGATATAATGATGCATGTAACGTATCTCTTTTATAACTGGCGTATAAGCCATAGCATGATATAATGATGCATGTAACGTATCTCTTTTATAACTGGCGTATAAGCCATAGCATGATATAATGATGCATGTAACGTATCTCTTTTATAACTGGCGTATAAGCCATAGCATGATGTAATGATACATGTAGCTCATCTCTTTCATAACTGGCGAATAAGCCATGACCCAAACACAGCTTCAAGAAGCTCTTTGATAAGTTTTTGTGGCTGACAATAAACTATTTATTTCCATTATTTAATTACTTCTGTTCTCTAAATTAATTTTTTCTATGGTGCGGCTCGTTGTACGCATAAAGCATGGCTAACTAGGAGACCAAAGTCAATGTGTTTAGAGAGAATAATCTTTAAGACTGTTGTCTTTATTGTAAAATGTCAGTAATAATTTTATACAATATTTTTTTTTTAATTAGTTACATCAAAAGATTTTTTTTCAATGTATCTCAATATATGAACTATGAAATATATTTTGTCAATGACCCATTTTCAAGATTTCTTGACGCAGCTGGTGAGTCACAGCACACGCTGAACATTACACACACATTAAACACACATTACACACACGTTACACACATTTTACACACATATTTTACACACATTTTACACACATTACACACATTTTACACACATTACACACACTTTACACACACATTACACACACATTACACACACTTTACACACATTTTACACACACATTACACACACATTACAATTTTACACACACTTTACACATACTTTCCACACACATTACACACACATTATTCACACATTACACACATATTACACACACACATTACACAGCATTTAACAATATCACATCAATGGACCAAAAGTCAAATGAATGAAAAGGCTCGAATATTCTGAAAAAATCCGATTTTTCAGTTTCGTGGTATAGTTAATTTTTCTAAAGAAATGTAAGCCATACTGCACTTATTCTATGTGCTATATATCGAGATTTATTTTTCATATAAAAGCTTTTCTCATCAAAGCTGCATTTACAAGCATATTTTAGGGCATATCTTGTTACTTTATTGTAATTTTATGCGCCATTTACAGAAAATGAAATTTTTCAAAAATTAATTTCATATTTCCTGCCAAAGAGTTCACGAAATGTAAAATTAAGTTTACAAAACCAAAGTTTTCTTTTTGATGTACTCAGATAAATTTTATAAATGGTATAAAGTTAGCATGAAAACTTAGAGGGGGGGACAGAGAAAATACTCGTCGGAAATTTGAATTAAGTTAGGTTCGACTTATAAAGCGTTAAAATTTTGAAAAATGGGGCGACATGTTTTGAATCCGCTCAGGTTGGCACAAAAACTTTTCAAAGTTTATGAAATATATATATGTATTTAAGAGAATTCGTGAATTAATCAAATTGAAAACCGCACCTTAGAAACGTACTTTGTATTTAAATTCCTTTCGCAAAAGAAAGCTGTTATGACACAAAGACATATACACATAAAGAAACACACACACACACAAAGACACACAACACAAAAACAAAGCTATGCCTCGCCTACACGTAATGTAAATTTAAAGATAAACTTTTAGTTTTTATGCTTTATTTTATGTTATATATCAAATATAACTTAATATAAGTAAATATTGCTTTCATCCTGGTTTAAGCGAATATAAAGATCATTTTAAACATGTAGCCTAACTCAGTTGTTCGATTTTATTTCAGACAATACTTTATATTTTAAGGTCAGGTAAGATACAGAAAATAGTTACATAAATAAACAAAGATGTAATGGTCCACAAACAATTGAAAGGTTGCTTACAAAATATGTGTAGATAAAAATTGGAAAATAATAAGTAAATAAAATAAACAGAGTTGGACATTGAATAATAATAATAATTCAATTAATTATCATTAGGTAAGAAATCAAAACCTTATTCGGCAGAAGAAATGAAACAAGAGACCAGAGAAAATAGTCACACCGGCGAAAAAACCATGGCGAATGTTGCAGAGGTAAATGATAGGCGTAAACATAGATTAGATTTCTCAGTGACTGTACCAAAGGATGGACAAGTGGCTGTACCAGTGGCTGGACAATGTGCTGTATCAGTGACTGTACCGGTGGCTGTTCCTGTGGCTGTATTAAAGGTTGGGCCGGTGGCTTTACCAGTGACTGTACCAAAGAATGGACAAGTGGCTGTACCAAAGGATGGAAAATGTGATGTACCAGTGGCTGTACCAGTGGCTGTACCTGTGGCTGTATTAAAGGTTGGACAGGAATCACATATACAATCTGCAAATGTTGGTAAGTGCACAATGCCGCTGTAGTCAATGAATTTTTTTGGCTTGTTAAAAATGTCTCTGACACTTACTTTGAAACTAAAACTTCGCAAATTGATTTATTTTTAAAAGGACGTCAACAATATAAAGTATTTAGATAAACTTTTGTAGTCTAATTTTATACTTTGTTTAGTTATACTATTACGAGGTGGTAGATTAAAAAATAGCAATAATTCGAAAACAGAAATAAAGCAGACATACAGTGAAACAAATCATCATCAAGTAGCACAACAGAAACAGCAAGAAGCACAACAGAAACAGCAAGTAAATCAACAAGATATATTGGCTGAATCTGAAAATTTTGGTAAGTTTTAGGGGAAGTTTATCAGTGATTCATCACCATTTCATTACATTATTTCATACATATGTTGCTGAGATATGCATGTTGAGTAAGTCACACTACTTTTATTATTGATTAATTGGTAGTTCAAACTCCGCCAAATTTTCTATTAAACAGACAACTCCTGTTACAAAATGTACTTCTCAAATAAATTGTAAGTGTTTAACAATTTTTCAAATAAGAGACTTGCTCGACTAATGTCTGTGTCCCACATTGGAGCACTGCGAAATGCGGTCTGAAATTCCACAAATTCTATATTCATGCAGTCTTCTTGGTGCTTATTAGGTTATTGCAGCCTCTGGTATAATTGGGGAAGAGTTAGACAGGAAATAGAACATGTAGTACTAGTTGTTATGGGATATATAGCACAAAAAATTATATTTATTTCTTATATCAAAGTATCCATACAAGTATCTCCGTCTATCGTGAAGTATCTCTTCATTATAGAGGAAATGTAGCATACTTTTGGGGCTCTTCCATTAAGTCAACTACTTCGGGGTTAGGGGACTCAAAAAGTTTGACAGTTATTGACATGGGTGAGGGGGTGTGTGAAGATTTTTGAAGTCAACAATATCATTCTTTTGGAAAATGAATTCCATGATTTTGTTAAAAACATAATTAACATTTGCGTAAGACAGAAAGCATTAAGATCTGCTGAACTTTATTTTTGTTTACAGTACTTCTATAAAATCGAATTAAATATTGACTGTTTAGCCGATTTAAACCATTTCGTAGCATATCCATTACGATGAAAAAAAATGATCACACATACACTAGAGGTGGACAACAAGAGCAGCAGAAGTGAATGCGCTATGCATTAAATGAATTGAATGTCAGAGTACGCGGGTCTCAAATAAAACTCAATCTGGAGCAGCCAATTTAGAAACTTTAATTAATTTCTCATTTATGTGTAGGGCTTTGCTGAGATGTTGGTAAGAATGTTGCAACCTAATAGCATTACAGCTATGATGCTTGGAAGTTTACAGCAGGTCAGTAAGAATCTGAAAAAATGCTTGAATTGAATCAAGGCCAAGGCTACAGACAATGGTAAAAGATGGATGTTCCAGACTTATTCTTAGAGAAGAGAGAAAAACGTAGAACATTGCGTTCAGAACAGTCAACTTGAAATTGTTAACAGTTTCACAATTTTCAGAACAGTGTACTCGTACATAGTTACATAATAGCTAGTTAGTTACGGCTCTGCGGTTAGTGTAGTGGCCGGATAATTTTAAACCGAATAGTCAATAATGTACAAACTAAACTCATTAATTAAAGAGCCGCCTACTTTGTATAATATTTCAGGGTTGAAGGTTTCCAATTTTTGTTAAAGCTCATTACATAGGAATGGGGACACATTTATTTTGTTATATCAGTCAAATTAGATTTCAATGATCAGAGTCAGGGGGCAAAGTTTGGAGTTTGTTTATTTAAATTTTATTAGGCAGAAGAGGGTGGGAGAGGGATTTTATATTTCCCCGTTTGTTTTGTTCGTGTTTTATAAGTTTGTACTTTGGTGGTGGGAGAGGAGGGGATTAAAAAAATTGACGAAATTTTACTTAGAAGCCGAAAGTTTGACATTTTTTAACAAGGGGGGGGGGAATGGGGGTCTAAAAAGCGCTGAATATTGTTGATGTAATTTATGAACTAGCCCTTGACTCTTACATATCTTTCAGTCACCATCATTGTTAAATGTTTTTTAGACGGTTTTAAGTTAACTTTTTCTCAAAGCTGCTTACTCCATGCATATTTATACATCTTTTCCAAATCAAAGAAATACAATTTGTTTTTTTTATTAAAGTTGATTTTTTGGGGACATAATATGAATGTTAGCAAATTACTGGAAGTAAATTAATGACAATGACTAAATATACTAATTTTTTTTTCAAACTAATTGTCCGCATTGAACACCTTTTTCATACATATTCTATATTATTGAGATAATTATTTCATTAACATATTACTGAACTAAAGTATATTCAAAAAAGTGATAAGTAATGACTTGACTGAAACAATAAAATATTAACCCATAATAACATCTCACATGTTTTATGAAATAAGTAAAACTTTATTTCTCAGATCTGTATGATATTGAAGAATTGGAAGGATCTGAATTTTCCAACTATGAAAAATGCCGTAAAAACCCTGGCCATAAACAATTCATTCCCATCCAACAGTTATCAATGAAACATTTACCAGAAGACCATCGTGATGAGCTCCTATTAAACTGTATCAGAGCTGTGAGTAATCTGACAGTTAAAATTGAAGTCGAATATGTAAGTTTAGAAAGACCAGAAAAATTTCGTCATTCAGACATGACGTATAAACATTTTTTAGAAAAAGGAAAAGATGTACCAAGATGTGGTAGTGGTACAGTTATATCTGTCCGTAAGCTGTCCAATAATGAAGACATGGACTGTTCATGTCAGAAATGTAAACAACAGGAAGTCCCAAAGAAAGTTGTTGGAAAAGTCCTTGTTTTGACATCAAGGCATGTAGTATTTGATAAATCTGAAGCAGTAACCACTATTTGTAAAATTAACTATGACGGTGAATCTGAGGAAGTTATCACAATTCCAGCTATTGACGCAGATGAATCAGAGTACGGTACAGACCTGTGTGAACTCACCTGTGTCACCTGTGACCCTGACCTATTTAATAAATTAATGTTTTCAACAATGGACTGTTCCATACACTGGAAAAAACTTCATGAAAACTTCAGCTTTCCAAAAATAAACAAAACTTTAGTTTTTATTGTATCACATCCTCATGGTATGCCCAAACAAGTTAGTTTTGGGTATTTAAAAAGTGGGAATATAAGTTCATCTCAACACAGTGTCTACACATACGACACACCGACATGTCCAGGTAGTAGTGGGGCACTGGTCAACATTATCCAACAAACTCCAGACAAATACCATCTCTACAATAGTCACGTACATTTCGCAGGGTCAAGGTCTGGTCTGAGCAAGAGTGCACTAGGTAGAGAGTATATCCCAATGTTTTATTTACTTAAAGCACTAATTGAAACCATTAGTAGTTTGAATATTTAAATTTCATTTAACATTTTTAGTTGTGTATTGATAGTAAATCACAGGGGGACAAATGATCGCCTAGAAAGACAACATTCGAAACAATGTTTTCAAGAAAATTCCAAATAATATTGAAGTTTCACTATAAATATACATTTTAAAAAACACGTCACTAATAACAAGATAACTGCTGAATGTATATATGTGTATATATATATATATATATATATATATATAACGTGCGCGATATTTACATAATAATTCATAGAGCTTGGTTAAACCATCCGTCAGTTTAAAAAAAAAATTCGAACATTAAATATTCGGGATTCAAATACAAAATTAAAAATAGGCTGTTATATAGCATTAGAGCCACGATGAAAGTAAAAAATGTCATGGTTTGTAAAACTGTGTTTAATAACACTAATGGATGCGATGAAAAACTTTTGAATCATACTTGAATCATACAAAGGGAGGCTATGTACTTGCCTTTTTCAGCTTGTTCACATTTTTATTTATTTTTTTCTCTTTATTTTGATATTAAATTTTTTATGAAATGTATACGAAATTTTTATTGGATTTAAAACTTTTATTGCTTAGGATAATTTATGGATCAACTATGTACTATGTTTACTACTTATAACATGGATAAAACTAATGTCCTATCGGTTTGCTTAAAATGTACATTCAATGGCTTGAGAATTTGTGTTCATACTTGATTCATTGTTGTTGTTTTTTTTTTCATTGGCTATTATTTAAACAACTAATATATATTAAAACTTATTTTACTTTGCTTTATAAATGCTATATTTCTGGAGTAATTCAAGTTTGTTGCATGTGTTTGTTGGTCTTTAAATTATAAAATGTTCAGTTATTTTAAACGGTGAGGCAGTTACACGTCCTTATTCACTTTGTCGATGTCAGATAAAAACTTTTCATGGGCTCCTATTGACTTGTACAATCAGTGCCGGCCTTAGACATTTTTGTGATATAGGCAAGGACAAAAATGCCGCCCTTTTTAGTTTCATTTTCTAAGAAAACTCTATAAATGCTATTTATTTTGAAGTAAGTCCAAATTATGAAAATAAAAATATGATATATTTATAGTTTTATTACGGGTCTTCATTCTTCATAACAAAATTTAAACATTTGGCAACTTTATAAAAGTGAAAGAGTTTTAAGTGTACGTAGTGTATTTAATGATTTTTGTTTTGCTAAGTTAGAAAAGTACAGAAAAATAAAACAAGCAATTTAAGCCTGTTCCATACTGGACACAGGACGTGTTAGCGCATTTTCGTGTATGTATCAGAACGTATGTTATATTTCAGTAAATATTTGTCAATTTTGGAAATGTTTATAAATTCAATTGTGTAATGCATATATCTGAAAAAAGATATTAAAAAGACGTTTCTTTATATTTGAAAAAAAAAAATATTTTCTCTTAAATCTAACTACAAGTGGTTTGTGGTCACTGAAATAGGACTCATAATTGAAACATTCTAAATTGTAGTTATTTAATCGTCCGAAAACTCCGTCAATTGTTGTTTGATAAATTGTTGTTGCCAATCTTGGTGAAAGTAGTTGAATGTTGAAGTTTGTTTCGAAGAAATTTTCAATTTCTGCCCCGGGCTCTTTGAAATCTTGATTGAAGTCCCAACAAATGATGACTTTTGGTTGATTGAGCTGTGCTGCAAAGTTGTCATTAATTATGGGTTTTATAAAAAGTAAGGGAAGTAAGTCATGTTGAATAACTGTTACAAAAATAAATAATGATTTCCCCCTTTGTTTAGCTTATAATCTATATATAATATATAAGCCCCTTAGGAGCCCTGAAGCCCGGCCTGGAGATGCCCTATCGCGAAATGAACTTTCGATGTACACATGGCAGGCCAAGACCTACAAAATGATATATACATCATGGGTCTAGGACTTATGGTTGCTGAGATATAGGACGCTCTTTTATTAATATAGCTTATATAGTAAAAAAACGGTACTTTATAAGCCCCCTTTTACGGCCCTCAGAGGTCAGATCGCGAAATGGACAAAAGTCATTTCTTGGCAGGCCAAGACCTACAAAATGATATATACATCATGGGTCTAGGACTTATGGTTGTTGAGACCTAGGGTGATGACGGACAGACAGACAAAACGGGGACAATAGAGCATTTTTTTTTCGAAAATGCTCTAAAAAATGAAATGTCATGTTAAGCATTAAAACGATTGAAAAGAATTAAGAAAAATATGCTTTTCTAGCTTTTGCAGAGGCAAACTCTTCAATTACTTCGGTCAGATCCAAATCTTCTGCAATCGTTTTCTTTATAGATATTGTAGAAAAACCAACCAAACGATGCTGAGACATGGTAAAACGAAGATATGTTTTATGAGTTTGAGCTTTGAAAAGTTTCTCTCTCTGCAAACGCCACTGTTATCGGGAATGTAAGCGAAATTCGCAATGCCAAGTACGCATTCGGAAAAAGAGCAACCACGCCCATTCCACATAGATAGTCCATTATAACTCTAGGGCTTGATTTTTCTGTAATTCTCCTTGATAAAGCCAATACTTCATCGCACAATTCTGTTACATTAATGTCTGCTGAATCTTCGTTTTCAGATGTTAAAGCTAATTGAAGGTCCATGCAATCTTTGAAAACCTCTCTTTTATCATATTTCTCCAGATTTTTAATGACATACAAAAAATCCAAATAAATCGCTATGAGATGTTAAAGAAATTTACTCTGAAATACATTTCTGGCTCAAGAATCGGATCGTGTGAAACTTCACAGTCAAATTGTCTCTTTCTTAGTCGAGTTCTTATTTGTATTTCCGTGGGAAACTGTACTCAATACTAAATTCTTCAGTCAATGATTTAGCTGTTGTTTTTGCTTTGGCAAAACCTTCATCTGTTCTATAATTCTGGAGCATAGTTTTAGTTGCAGTCAATTGTTGAATTGATTTTTTTTAATCAAGATCTTTTCTTGAAATGTTTTGCTAGATATATTAATCTCAAATAAAACATCATACCAAATCACTAATGAACAAATAAACTTGAAATCGAGCATTTTTTGTGCAATTCCCTTAGCTTCTGCACGGGACTGGGTTCCACGTGGTCCAGAAAGTGAAATGTCATCAGCAATTGAAACGAGTGCATCGTAAATTTCAACTGTTTGGTATCGAATACCTTCACAGCATTAACTCGACATTCACCACCAAATGCACATTGCATGGGACATAAAAGGCTCTTCGATTTAGCTCTTTAACTCTTGCTTGGACACCATTATGTATTCCCCGCATGTTAGCTCCGTTATCGTAGCCTTGTCCCCTCATATCATATAGACAAATGCCCGAATATGACAGTTCTTTAAGTAAAATTTCCACCATACTTGCACCTGTAGATTTTTCAAGTTCTACGAATACAATGAAGTGTTCATTGATAGAAACTTCTGAAGGTTTGTCATTTGTCGATTCATTTGCTGTAACAAATCTAGCAATCATTGTCATCTGTTCTTTGTGTGCAATCGAAAACTATAGCGTGATATTTTGCATTTTAGATCATTTATCATTTTCTGTTTTACCTTCTTACTCAACAGTTGAATGATCTCATTCTGAATAGTTTTTCCTAAACAATGGTCATGAATTTCATCTGATTTTAAACGTTTTATATGTTCTTTCATTACCGGATCAAAGTCTGCAATAACTTTAACAAATTTCAAAAAGTTTCCATTATGAAGTGTAGGCCTATATAACCGATCAGACTGCCCTCTCAGGGGTAAATTTTGAACTCCATGTACTCTGACCAAAGATATTATTCTTTCTAATACATCCTTCCAGTGTTTCGCTTCACGTTTATAAGGCGCGAATTCACGTCGTCAATAGTTTTATTATTTGTTATCCTCATTTTTAGTTCTTTCCAATCATGATAACTGGATAAATGATCTGGACATTTTTCATGATGCTGCAATATACTTGACATATTTTTCCAGTCACAACTACCATGTGTTGCTAAGGCAGATTTACTCCTGTTATATATTCTGCAACAAAAACAATATACCTTATCTACTGACGTAGAATACATCAACCATTTCCTTTTTAAAGTTTCTCCGTTGGCCAGTTTTCGTGTATAGTGGTGATTAGAAAATTGTCTCCCACTTTCATCTTTTGGATAACCAGACTCAATTTGATTTGCTTTGGATCATGCTGAATAAGAAAACAACGAATAATATCACTTATATCTGTCCATTTAGCAGGATCACCCATTATATCTGGATCTAATTTTGTTAAATGCAAAATAAGAAAATAATTTTGAAAATAGTGATGTCATAATAGTGATGTAATAAAGATAGAGCGTTAATCCACGTGACTTATTTGTTGTCCAATATAAGCAATTTTGTGCTCTTATTTAGTTCTACACTTTCTCAAATACATTTTATTTTTAATTGATATTTTTTTGATTTTATTTTATTTTGCTGGAATTTGCCGCTCCTTGAAATAATGTCGCTCTAGGCAGCTGCCTATATCGCCTACACCTAAAGCCGGCACTGTGTACAATGTGACAGACGGTGGACAGATTTCATTCACAGTTACGATTATCTAAAATTTAAAATTATTTTAAAATTGTATATTGCTAATAGAAAGAAAGTTATAATTTTCTTCTTTCTCTATTTGTTTGTAGTTTTTCTTTTTTTTTTTTTTTGTCTTTGGTTTTTGTCTAAGAATTTCATATCCCTGTTAATATTAAGCAGCAGCTTAGCTCGTATAAATTTTTAAAATATAGACGTAAAATGTTATCAACTTTCATCGGAGGTAAGCCTATAGTGGTATAAACTTTCAAAAGATGTAGGCCTATAGTGGTATAGACATTCTTCAGAAAGATTCCTTCACATGACCAGTGACTAATTTATGTAGTTCATCTTTAGCTGCTTGTTGAAAGGCGGAAATGATATTAATTAGTCGAATACTCTTTCCGAAAATGTAATTATTGATTGTAATAATCGTTTTGCATGTCGATACTTGACTGAATGTAACATGAAAGACAATACAACTTTGTCAAATATGATAACCATTTATTCGATAAAACTACAGAAATTCTGGAGCACCGTGCACCCTCTAGCCTCCTGGCCCCTTAGTGTTCCCTATCCACTGAGTCCGGAAAATAGTTATAGTCATTTTATATCATGCTACCGCGTTGTACCTGATGAAGTCAACTAGTAACATTTATTACCCCATGTACTCAACACGTAAATTATTTACTTTGATGAATATTATTTTACCACACATTATATCAATAAAGTATTGCTTTCTGTTGTTATTTAAAACGATTGGTCTGTTAAGTATAATTATAAAGGTAAAATAAATATTATACTTTCAATTATATTTCTTAGTAATAAAAAGTGCACCGGGTTGACCATATTTTCTTAGTTAATTCTCGGTACGATATATTGTACTATGCTACAATGTGTATAACAGTAAATAAACCATCTATATATTGTACTATGCCACAATGTGTATAACAGTAAATAAACCACCTGCTAAACATGGAGCGTATCGCTTAACTGAAAGGCACTCACTCACGTCTCTTTTGTTTTTTGTTTTTTTTTTTAAATACGTCATGTTGAACATGATAAAACATACAATGAAGAACTGTTTGAAAAGGAGTCCATTAAAATATTATGAATGAATTAAGGTGTATCAATGATATGGTGTTGTGTGAGCAAATTATTTATAGCTAGTTAAATTTTAGATTCAAAGTTTAATAGGTTTTTTTTTAATTAAGCTTTAATTAATGAGGATTATTTTCTTTGGAATGAACTATATAAATTATGAACTTTATTTGATGCATTATTAAGTGTCACTGTACTTAAATGTATTTAAAGTAAAAGTAAGTAAAGTTCCCTTAGCCCTCACGGGCCATCGGGGCAGATGAAGTGTAGAATTCATCTGTTTCTATAACCTCGGCATATGAAGGGATTGTGTGGTTAGCACAACACCCAGCTGCCTTTACTTCCCCAACTTAAGTCAGGTACCCATTTAAAGCTGGGTGGACTTGTACCAAATTTCACCTGGAAAAATTCCATGGGCCTCACCGATGGTCGAACCCAGGACTCTCAGGTCGACAGTCGAGTATCTACACCACACGGCTGTCCACTTAAATGTATTTAGTCTACAAATAATCTATTCATGTCATTTGGGGCCACTTCGAGTACACTGATAAGCTATTTTTTTTTGTATACAGACTAATTGTCAACAAGCTCAACTATATATAACTATATTCATCTCCAACTCAGTGCCTACTAGCCGGTCCGGGTACCGGGCCTTTGTTTATTAGTAGGTTTTAAAAATCAATTTACAGCTTAACTTAAATAGAGTTTTAATAACCAGCTTTACATTTGTAATACATAGAAATATTCTATATAAAAAGACTCCAGTCATAAAACTTTATCAGCTTAGTAACAAAAAAGTCGCGATTTGCACAATTTTTGATGACGTCAATCATTGAAAAAAATAAAAAGTATACATCCCTAAATCTAATTATTTAGTATCGATTCCTTTTCACCTAACGGTCCCATTCGCCTGGTAATAAATTTCAATATAAATCGGGTCCTTAAAATCAACATCACACATTTAAAGCAGTATTTATTTATAGTGTAAATTTATATTATGGGTCAGTATCTTTACACTAATACCAAAATGCTCAGTAGTCGATAGCACAATATATAAATTATACAGAACGCGTATCGACAATCTAAACGGATTATACCGAAAGCCGCCATATTTGTGTATTATTCTATGTATCAATATCTAAGGGCTAAATTTTAAAAATTAAACACAAATGGCGACAATTTATTTAATTTTGGTACATGACTTTTGAAATAGTAGTTCGCGTGCTGTACAATATTATATTGTGTGGTCGATATAAATCAAATATTGCATACAATCATTGTGTAGAAATAAAGGCCTGTGTTTACCACCTAAGTGGCCAGTAACCAGTGTTTTAGAAGGTAGTGTCGTATCCCAATATAGTTACAAAATAATGGCATAACAATGTCCTTATAATAATAATAATGAACTTTAATATGTGACGTTAACAATAAAAACTTCCCAAGATATCAATATCATCATCTCAACACATCATCAATAAACATATACATCATCTCAACTAAGGCCGTAGCCAGGGGGGGCTATATATAGGGGGCTGCAGCCCCCCCCCCCAACAATTAATTCCAAAAATAAAATTCTATTATAAAATATACTTCTATCAATATGCATAACGTAAAAATTATGTACAAATATAATATTAATTAATTATATATAATAATCACATAGTGTATAACTAAATACTTGTTCACATAATAAATAAATATTTTAAAAACATTCTTTATCATTGCGTTCCAATTTTTTCTTATAAAAAACTCTCCGAATAGCCCCCCCCCCCCAAACAAAATTTTGGTTACGGCCTTGATCTCAACACACCATCAATAAACATAATCACCATCTCAACACAGCGTCAACAAATATAAGCATCATCTCAACACAACATCAATAAACATAATCAACATCTCAACACATCATCAATAAACATAATCAACATCTCAACACATCATCAATAAACATAATCATCATCTCAACACATAATCAATCAATGTAAGCATCATCTCAACACATCATCAATAAACATAAGAATCATCTCAACAAATCATCAATAAACATAAGAATCATCTCAACACATCATCAATAAACATAAGAATCATCTCAACAAATCATCAATAAACATAAGAATCATCTCAACAAATAATCAATCAATATAATCATCATCTCAACACATCATCAATAAACATAATCATTATCTCAACATAGCATCATTAAACATAAGAATCATTTCAACACATCATCAAAAAACATAATCATCATCTCAACACAACATCAATAAACATAATCATCATCTCAACACATCATCAATAAACATAAGAATCATCTCAACACATAATCAATCAATATAAGCATCATCTCAACACAACATCAATCAATAAAAGAATCATCTCAACACATCATCAATCAACACCACATATTTTCCTACTAATAAAGAAGCTATCATGTCGTCCGTGCGGGCGGAGTGTGGGGAAGACGTCGATATAAATAATCTATGACGTCATTTCACGGAAGTCAGCAATGCATATGGCAGAAATAAAAAAAAACAATAATTCTGCACTAGGGATATCCTCGATTGATAACGTCATTTCCCGATGGTACACTTTTTTTTATTAATTTCAATTTATACTATTTGTAAAAAAAAAAAAAAGCTGTCGTTTCCATGCAGTTTTTTAACGATTATTATATGGGAAATAAACGACTTCCATAAAAAAAAAACAATTCTGCACTTAGGATATCGGAAGTCGGCAGTGCTTATGGCAGAATGGGAACGCCGTCGCTATGAATAAAAAAAATAATTCTTCACTTGGAATTCCGTGTCAATAGTTCATATTAGCGCACAATACATTTGCAGCGGATCAATTACGATATGCTGAAATGTTTTTGCTGGATGAGTGCACGATGCCATCGAGCCATGCTTTAGATGCAGTTGGTAGATCACTAAGAGATGTTTCTCAAACTGGCTATTTAATAATTTTTTTTGTTATGCACGTGGAATTATATGTTAATAATTCCTATTAATTCTCATTTTAAACACTTAGTTGCGAATGAAACGGGCAACTACTAGTCAATTTATAAACCTTCAGTTTAAACCATCTTTATTCATCTTCCATTACACCGACTCGTGCAACTCCTCAACAACACTGGGACAAACTGTCCCGTGCGACTACTGCGCTCCGACCATACTATGTGAAAACCCCCGTTGTGTCTACCCTCTTTGGACTCTTCTCGGTTCCATTTAAAGACCGACCATGCCTGCTAAGGGCGTGGGCAAATTCCCGCCAAAACTGTAGATGTATTGCGTAGGTGTTCGAAGTGTGGGTGGCAAATGACACAATTTCATCACTCGTATCAATGACACAATTTCATCACTCGTATCAATGACACAATTTCATCACTCGTATCAATGACACAATTTCATCACTCGTATCAATGACACAATTTCATCACTCGTATCATAAATACAGAGGCAGCCAAGGAGGTTGAATTATTGGAGGCGGCATGACGTCACTAGGCTGAAACCAGTGGGCGTTGCCTATCGCCGCCATGTTCGACTTAAAACATTGGTAGCTGTGTAGTGTGTATGTTATATTATTGTACTATTTTGAACGTTATAAAACACTGCGTTATAATTTTTTTTAAAGTAATAAATGCCCTCTTGTTTGGCGTACGGTTGTACACAACGACGACAAGAAAACGGGATATTGCTTCATCAGTTAGTCACTATAATAATAATGCTAATTAGTTAATTTGTTTGTGCTTAATACTGTTGCTGTAAAGCAGTGCTGTTGTGATATGCAATAAACATCTAGATGATGACACAATACCGTTGGCAAAAAGAGAGCCTAACGTTTATGATTGTTGCCGTCAATGGTTCATTTAAGTTGCCTGTTGGCTATGCTTTAATCGATGTATTAGGTGGCATTGAGAGAATGAAACAGAATGTACCAGAATGTCCCACAATGTACCACAATGTCACACAATGTACCACAATGAAACAGAATGTTCCACAATGTACCACAATATCCCCACAATGTACCACAATGAAACGGAATGTACCAGAATGTCCCACAATGTACCACAATGAAACGGAATGTACCAGAATGTCCCACAATGAAACAGAATGTACCAGAATGTCCCACAATGTTGAAATCGTGGGGATATTGTGTTACATTGTAGTACACTGTGGATTATGCGGTACATTGTGGTGCATTCTGTTACAATGTGAAACGTTGTTGAAATTGTGGGATATTCTGTTACATTGTAATGTGAAGACATACATAGCTGGTTTACGTGAATCGCCAAATGGCAGGCTCATGTTTGATTCTTGTCGTAAAACAGGTTTTATTGGCTTTTTAAATGTGCATCCAGGCCCACCGACAGAAATTTCGGGCCCCTGGGCAGGGCTGCCACGCCCCCCCTCATCGTGCTGATAATAATATTCTCAAAAGTTGATTGGCCAGCTCTGTCTGGGCCCCTAAAACTCGCCGGGCCCCTGGGCATTTCCCCCCATGCCCCTCTCTCAGTGGTTCTTTGTGTATTGATAGTTTGTTGCTATCGTTTGATTTACTGATTGCTTCGAAACGCAATATTGACAGGATTGTTTTTAGTCTAGTTTACGCTGCTTAGTGCTAGCCATTTTTCATTGTTTGATCAAATGCTTTGCAATAAACATCAAAGTATAAATACAAAATATTATGTATTATGTAAAAATACAATTTTTACCCTGGCTTAATTTCGATATAGCGTATAATATTAGCTTTAAAGGCCTCTATCAGCTGATCGTATAAATAAATAGCTTGACATAGACTACAGCGCTTTGTAATTGACACATTAGAATTACTAGTCCACTAGAAATTAACTAGGGCCTTAGCAGACTTTAGAAAAAAAGTGATGACAAAATACAAAGCTCATTGGAGTCGTTTCTAGAATGAGAAAACTGGTATCGTAATGAAAGCTGGTGGAATGTTTTGAGTCGAACATGACGGCGATAGGCTGCGCCCACTGGATTCAGCCGCTTGGTACCATTTGATAGCAGACGCCGTCTCCTCCTTGGAGGCAGCCATAGAAGTAATCATCTGTTGCTAGTGTAATTAATATGCGGTACCAAACCAACGTTCACGTTTTGCTATTTTTAGGTAAAATAAAAAAAAAACTCTCACAACGCGGAGATTCCCTCCGGCGCGGATCCTGGCTCCATGGCCCCACACACACCTTGTTATTGAATGGTAAATGTAAAAAGATGCAAAAAAATACTAGTTACTTTCACTACATAAAAAAATGGTATGTCATAAATATGATATGATCGCAAAGAATATGGACCCAAAAAAAAAACAAAAAAGCCTGATATTCGAATTTCAAAGCATGCTCGTATATTAAGTTCTTTAATAAATTTAGTTAGGTTTCCAAGTTGTTCGACTTTTATGGTGTTCGTATCTCAAAAAAAGGGGTCGAACTTTGCCCAGGGCTGCACGTAGGGGGTCATCCATAAAAACGTCCGCCAATTTTTTGCTATTTTTTACCCCCCTCCCCCCTTGTCCACATTTGTCCACTTTTGACTGGACCCCCCCCCCTAGTTGTGGGCGTCCAAAACATAAAATTTACCAATTTACCGAACATGAATTAATGAATATTTCGAATTTTTAAATTGGGAGAATGTAAACAATATAAAGAGTACATATTTATAAAATTCTAAATATGAAAAAAATTACTGTTTAAAAGCATTTTATTAAATTATAATTAGAAAATGTAAAGCATTAAACCAGGAATTTTTCCTGCCACCGATGGACAATAGAGATCAAAAGGCATGGTACTGTAACTGTGATCGGGCTCCAGACCAATCAGTGCAAGCCTCTGAAACAGTGATCCATAAGTACCACTACTACTCCCGATAGCTGCAGCAATGACGCCTGCTTCATGATTAACAAAAGGTACAGAAGCTGGAATGAAACGTTTGGGAAATAGTTCATTATAGTTGGTTCGTCTTGCTCCACAGCACGTTACATCATTACATTTGATGATCTGCAGAAAATATTGAGACTGTTGGACATGATTCCAACACCAATTCACAGAGGGAGATGGAAGAAATGTGCGTGTGCTGCTTGGTTCAACATACTGTGCATGCACATCATAGCCATCAATGACAGCCTGACTCCAAACTTCAGCGAGTATTTCTCCAGCCTTTTTAAAGTTTGCTTTTTCCAGGTTTTGGTCTATAGTTTTACCATTTACATCCAAATGGGACCCAAAATGATCTTGAGGAAGAATGAGGCCTGACAGGTCATGAGACAATGGGGCCATTCGTCGTTCTACCGCTTTGTAGGCACTGTGACCCGGGGCATGACAGGCTATTAAAAAAGCATCAAGATTGTGCTTGGTAAACAATTTATATGCAGCGTTCAATGTTTTTGGATAATGTGGGTTCTCGTCTGGGCCTCTGTCAACAGTAATAATTACTATAGGCTTTACTAATCCACCATTTGTACATGCGACATTCTTGAAAATATCCTGAGAGACAAGTACATCAAAATCCGCAACATGTGAGGCAGCAGTACTGGAGTCATGTTTACCATTCCTTATTGATGTTGGTCCAGAATAGGTCACACAGCCATCCTTGATAATACATGCGGTATAAACTGAAGGTATTAGTTTATGCCTATCTGCCACAACCCAATCATGGTCAACACCGTCTTTTTTCTACATTTTACATACCACAAAATCATTATAAAAAAGTTGTCTAAAGTAATCTAACAGATGATAAAACATTCTGCATTTTTGCTCTCATTAATATATAATATGTGGCCTTTTTATCATTTTAAATTATTTTTTTTTGTTTGTGTTGGTTATCTGATAATTTTGGCTCATAAAATGTGTGTGTGTGTGTGTGTTTTACATAAAATGTCATAACTATTTTATTTATTAATAGATTTCATTGAATTTGGTGTTGTAATACGTAATTTTGACTGAGGTTTAATATAGGAATAAAATTAACAGTATATCTCAAAAAGATTTTTATTCCTTCGTGGTGTATGATGTTTGTTTGTAAATTGTAAATTTTTTAGAGCATTTTCGAAAAAAAATGCTCTATTGTCCCCGTTAGTGTCTGTCTGTCTGTCTGTCTGTCCGTCATCACCCTAGATCTCAACAACCATAAGTCCTAGACCCATGATGTATATATCATTTTGTAGGTCTTGGCCTGCCGAGAAATGTCTTTTGTCCATTTCGCGATCTGACCTCTGAGGGCCGTAAAAGGGGGCGTGTAAAGTACCGTTTTTTACTATATAAGCTATATTAACATAGGAGCGCCCTATATCTCAGCAACCATAAGTCCTAGACCCATGATGTATATATCATTTTTTAGGTCTTGGCCTGCCAAGTGTACATCAAAAGTCCATTTCGCGATCTGACATCTCAGGGCCGAAAAAAAAGACTTTCCTAGGTACCGTTTTTGCTTATATTTTAAATATAAATAATAAAAGCTAATCAAAGGGGCGTAATCATTATTTATTTTTGTAACAGTTATTCAACATGATTACTTCCCTCTCTATTTATCAAAACACGGAAAAAAAATACGGATTTCGTTCGGCGAAAATGCTCTAAAATGTCCTTTGTCCAAAACTGAAAAGACTTAAATTGCTTGTTTTTTTATGCAAGATGTTTGTTGCAATTATTTAATATTTTTAGATTAAGATTGTTTTTTTTTTAATATAAATATATTTCTTTATTTTTTTGTCCTGTATCTAATTATTCAATACAAAATAGACGAATTCAAATATTTCAGTCATTTTTTTTATTTTCAACACAATAAAAATCATTAAAGATTTTCTAGAACAAAACCCTTATATGAGACTGTATTGTATTTGACAAAATAAAACTAACAATACATTGTTAAGTAAAATTGAAGTGTATGGAAAAATTTAACCACTCAGATTGTGAAAGATTGTTCCGATTTCTTTTATAACTCTTTTATCATTAAACTGGAATTTTTTGCAGTAAATTTATGCAAAAACACTACATTGTGGACATCCACTTTGTCCTCAAGCCCCTCCCTCCAAGTCCACTTTAGTCCACTTTTTGCTATGTGTGGATGTCTTTTATGGATGGCCAGGCCCTTAGCCAGGATTATTGGATTGGGGGGGGGGGGCGAAGAAATTTTCGGGGGGGGGGGCGAAGAAATTTTTGCCGGGGGGGGGGGTGCCGAAGAAATGATCCTGGGGCACAAGGGCGGATCTAGACAACTTTGACGGGGGGGGGGCAAAACATTGACCGGAGGGGGCAAAACCGTTTTCTTGTTGAAAATTGGTCTTAGAACAAAAAATAATTCGATAATTTAATGATGTATTACCTAAACTTGCGATAACGGGAGGGGAGCATGGCCCCCGGTCCCTCCTCCTAAATCCGCCCCTGGTGGGGTAGGAGCAATGTTCAGGGGGGGGCGAAGTTGGAGGCGCGAAGCGCCGAAAGCTTGCGATCTGAGAGGAGGGGGTTGGGGAGGGGATCTCAGTGAGTCCCCTCCCCAAGAAATTTTTTGCAGTTCCATATCTGGAATGGTGCATTTTAGTACCGATTGTTTAGCTATTAATTAGAAATATATAACTTTAACTACGTTTCAATAATGCATGGCATGTTGCAGTTTTGTTGAAAATAATTTAAATACTGTGTAGTAAAGAGTTTTAATGATAATTTTTTTTTTTGAGGCTGAGAGTTACGTTATTATTTTCAAATATGTAACGTTAACTTTTCTAACTAATAAATATATCAACGCCAAGGCTTGGTATATGAACACAACAGATCTAACTTTAATTGCTTCTAAACATAGGTGAATATATATGTATATACAATATAAGTCCTTTGTCTAATGATGTCTACTTAAACAAATGTCACTACAAGTTTACAACTAACTCTTAGAATCTTAGAACT
>JAGDYQ010000320.1:0-31498 GCA_021962125.1 Bulinus truncatus | reverse complement strand
TGTCATCACATACTTTGGTATTATTTAGATTTCTGTCTTATTTATACTTTGGTAATATTTAAATTTGGTACTTTGGTATTATTTATTGCATTTTTTCCCTTCTATAATGACGTGTGTATGTACGAGCACGATTAACTTAAAAAACGTAAAGCGAGACAAATGTTCTATCGTAAGAAGTTGACGTGCAGATAAAGACAAAAATCGAGACTAACACTTCTTCCATACTAAACATGTGCAAATCGTAGTATAAACCACTTCATGGTGCATCGTAGTATAAACCACTTCATTGTGCATCGTAGTATGAACCACTTCATGGTGCATCGTAGTATGAACCACTTCATGGTGCATCGTAGTATGAACCACTTCATGGTGCATCGTAGTATGAACCACTTCATGGTGCATCGTAGTATGAACCACTTCATGGTGCATCGTAGTATGAACCACTTCATGATGTGTGCACATGTAGGGGCAATATTCATTTATAACGACAATAACTACGTCAGAGACAAGTCAGTCAAATTAGAAATTAATGACCTCAGTTTGTGAATCAGCGGACCCAAAACACGCGAGCCAAGATTTGATCTAAGTCGAGTCTCAGGTCCAGGCATTTCATAGAAAAGAAAGATGGCTTCCACGGTGGCTTCAGATGTTCACGGGGTAGATGCAAAACTGTTGACTTGAAATTCCTGGGTTCTATCTTAGCCGAGAGGCTCGGTGATTTTTTTCAGGTCCTGGTGAAAGTTTCCAAGTCATCCCAGCTTAATTAAATGGGGTACCTTTCATCAGTTGGGGGGAGCGTGGGTGTTGTGCTAGCCACCTACGTTTATCTCCCTGGGGCCTCTATGGATTTTGCACTCTCGGTTAATTTGAGGATGAAAGAAAGGCACCGTAAATACCGCGCCATTAGTGGTTTATAAGAATTGAAAAAAAATATTTTTGACAACTTGAGAATCTTAAGTCTTTATTGAAAAAAAAACCAATATGCTATAGCGAAATTAATTTAAGGGGAAATGAAATCTTGATCTGTAGTTAGGTGGTGTAGGTTCCGAACCTGATGTTTCCTCTGTTGTTTTCAAACAATTCTGGTAAATGGAGCAATAACATTGTGTGTATGTGCATGTTTATCTTTGTTCTGACCATTTGACAAGATCCACATACACATACTGTGCTTAATACGCATCATTGTTTGTCCTTTGGTCATGTTTGTACTGAAGATGTGAACTAGTAGCTATAAAAAATGCCGTGAGGCTCATTGCTCTGCATAAAGAAAGTATAGTTTGTGAGTTGGAACTTGGTGTAATACTCAGAACTGGAAAAGTGAGAAAATCAACGTAATCAAAAAAGAAAGCTAACTACTACATTTACTTCTTAAAAAAAAGATTTTGTTCAATGTGAAAGACGTTGTGACTTATCTCTTGACTGTAATGTTGTCTGATTCAGTCGGTGTGTGAACACCGGCCGAGGATCTCAACACATATAGGGCAGTGATGGGTTTGACGACAACTTACGTTACACTATACGTACTTTAGGCTACAGGAATTTATGAGTGTTGACTGACTGACTGTATGGGTACACCCATTGAAATGACTGCCTAATAAATCTTTTCTTTATTGTCATTTAGACTTTCCTCACCGATGTTATCTTGGGGGGAAAAAATCAGTAATGTAGAGAAAAAAAAAAAACTGGCTTAATATCAATTTGTGTCCAGTTAAAAAAAAAAAAGAAAGAGTCGATGGATCTTTCACAGAGGCCTCCAGCAAATTATTATGTTCCGAATCTTTTCATACTGAAAAAAAAAGTGATAGAAGCTATTTTGTCAAAATTCAACATTAACCGGATTTACATATGACCTCATTTTTTAAAGACAAAGATCTAATTTGTGTGTGTGTGGATATTCTGAGTAAACACGACTTAATTACATTGGGTTAAAGGGCCGTGGGTGATGGGCGTAATGATGGGGCACCGATTGTATCATATTCAGACCCGTTGTTATAGTTGAGCCTGGGTTCCCCACTGTAGTAGGGGTCTCCTCAAGTATCATTTATGCTAAGGGGGCCCCGACATGTACTTGCTTTCCAAAAATCCGTGAAAGTCTTTGTCGTGGGCACACACACATATATAAGATCTACTCGGCTACTTTATAGGGATATGACCAAAATATACTAAAGATTTAAAAAATGATGTGTGGCCTTAAACTTTATGTTTAGGTTTGGAAATTGGTAAGAGAATGGGAGTCCTCTTCATTTGTCATATACCCACACACACAGCCACTGCTGGGTTATATTTATTATTTATCGACCTGTCCATTGCCATGAAGAACGTGGGCAACAAAAGATGGGACGTAAAGAACATGGGACGTAAAGAACATGGGTCGTAAAGGACATGGGACTAAAGGAGTCAGACGAAGGACGTAAAGTTGAGATGGGACGTAAAGGAGATGGGACGTATGAGTTTGAGAAGAGTAAAGAACGTAAAGAACATGGGCACGTGAAGAAATAACGTGAGTACGTGAAGGATATCGGCACGTGAATGACATGGGCAACAAACTGGTACTAAAGGTATTAAGGAAAAAAATAAACGTAAATAATATGGGCACGTGAAGGACATGGGCACGTATAAAGTTAAGTGAGCAGAAGTCAGGCTCGTTGCTTTACTGTTGTTTTCTCTCTTTATTTTATTTTTTTCAATTATCGTAACTTATTTATCCAATGTGCGTTATTTTCCGGTTTCAACAAACCTTTTATCCTTCTCATTTTACTTGTCTAGGTCAGACTTTCTTAGTTCTACCGAGAAGGTTAATCTCTCTCTACCCCCCCCAAACCTCTTCCCACATTTTTTTAACAATCGTAATTCATCACGTCCATGTAAATCTATTCAACAACCTGATTTCAATTAAATGTCTCAACCTCACACCTTTTTTTTGTTTAGTTGGTCTCAGCGCAGGGATTCTCAAACAGTGTCTATAACCACCCACCCACCCGCGTCACGCAGGGCGGAAAATGTGTAAAATGCTTATATCGAGAAAATGTAGCTAAAGAATGAAATGCATTAAAAAAACTACAACTAGCTAAAATGCCGTTTTGTTTCGTATGTTTTTTTCTATTCGTATGGTCTGCATCACGCAGCTGTGTTCTGTTAAATATGTAACCTACAAAACATCCATATAGTTAGGCAAACAAACCGACCGCTAAGGGGCGCAGGCAAACTAACCGACCGCTAAGGGGCGCCAGTACGAATTACAGTTAGATCTAAAGCTATAAGTGCTTCAACATGGACTTAAGCTTGTCTCCACCCAAAATAACAACAACCTAACTACTGCTTAACCTAACGTCATAACTGATGTCACATCAAATAAAGTGTACATAGCTGATGTCTTATCACATAAAGTGTACTTTGTAATTCGTGTACATAGCTGATGTCTCATCACATAAAGTGAACTTCTGATGTCCATCACATGAAGTGTACTTCTGATGTCTTATCACATAAAGTGTACTTCTGATGTCTTATCACATAAAGTGAACTTCTGATGTCCATCAAATAAAGTGTACTACATAGCTCATGTCTCATCACATAAAGAGTATTTTTGATGTCTCATCAAATAAAGTGTACTTTATAATTCGTGTACATACCTGAAGTTATTTTTATCTTTTTTTCGTTACTATTTAATTACGATGAAATACTGTTACAGAATACATAATGTCCTAAGTTAAAAATAAACAACAATATGTGTTTTTTCTCCTCTCCTCATCACTACAGTTGGAAACATCATCGTATCTTCTTCATTTACAGTGGAGTATTGTTATTAAGATTATTATATTTTAATCTGAAAAGGGGGGGGGGTATGAGAATCGCTAATGTGTTTTTAATCTCCTAATAGTTCAATCTTTTGTATTTGTGTTAGTGTGTGTATCTCGGTTACGAAGTTTCATAATATAAATGAAATAAATAAATAAAAATAAAATATGCATTGGGTTACTAAAAATAGAACAGCGAATGACACTTAACAAAGCAAAGTTAAGGACATGATCCATAATTTACAGACGATTGCTTTATGGACAGATTTCGCTACTTGACAATGTAAATCAGGTTTTTTAAAAAAAAATATGTTGGCGCGGTCTTACATGGGAGGACAGAGTTGATAGCAGTTATACTCAGGGGTGAGCAAATGTTTTGAATCGCGTGCAACAATGGGTTCGTTAATTTGACAAAAAATGCCAGAACAAGAGCAGATGTAGGGAACGAATTTAAATTTAATGCCAACATCACTGAGCGGAGGGGAGTTAAGCGCGCGCCGTATCAAGCAGCCCAACCGGTCTTACTTGGCCCGCGGGCTGTGGTTTGCCCATGTCAGCCCTAGATCTTTAAATACTAATGTCTATCTCTTGATCTATTGGGACATTTTTCTGTAGTGGGTGATTACAATATACTGAACTAAATTTTTCTTGACATTTTTTAGTTGACTCGTATTCATAAATATAATCTTTATGTCTATCTAGATGGGCGACTTCGATTACACTTGTAGTAATGATGATTTGTATAAATATTTGTATGATATAATGAATTATTTTTAAAACTTACTTTTCGGTGCATTTAAAAAAATTGTTTTAAATTATTCATATTTTTTAATTAAATAGAAGCAGCACAGTGCATTTTAACACTGTTGATATTGAACTAGCTCTTTTATATAGGCAAGTTCTTACATTAAAATCTTTACTAATCGGCCGAATGTTGCGGAAGGGCTTGCCGGATTCTGCAAAAATCCGGCCACATAACTTAATACAGGTCGTCGCATAAGGGGTGAAACCGTCGTGACGGCCATAGTAATTTGTTATTAAAAGACTTAGCAATTAGTGTGTGTGCGTGCGCGCGTGCTCAGAGAGGTGTCCCATTTAGCGGAGATAGGAGCTATGATTGGCTCGCGACAGCCTTGCATTATAGTTTCCTGCCACACCTAAAGACAATTTTTTAGAGCATTTTCGAAAAAAAATGCTCTATTGTCCCCGTTTTGTCTGTCTGTCTGTCTGTCTGTCCGTCCGTCCGTCATCACCCTAGATCTCAACAACCATAAGTCCTAGGCCCATGATGTATATATCATTTTGTAGGTCTAGGCCTGCCAAGAAATGACTTTTTTCCATTTCGCGATCTGACCTCTCAGGGCCGTAAAAGGGGCCTTATAAAGTACCGTTTTTTACTATATAAGCTATATTAATAATGGACCGCCCTATATCTCAGCAACCATAAGTCCTAGACCCATGATGTATATATCATTGTGTAGGTCTTGGCCTGCCAAGTGTACATCAAAAGTCCATTTCGCGATAGGACCTCTGAGGGCCGGGCTTCAGGGCTCCTAAGGGGCTTATATATTATATATACACCTTTTACGTTCAATAACCCATTCATTTGGTGCGAAATACTGCAGCACGTAGTTTCACCAAGATTTATTAAGAAACTCATCAAATGAAATAGTAAGCTTGTGTTCTGAGTTTAATTGAAAGTATCAGAGCTATGCAACAATTGACGGAGTTTTCGGACGATTAAATGACTACAATTTCGAATGTTTTCAATTATGAGTCCTATTTCAGTAACCACAAACCACTTGTAGTTAGATTTAAGAGAAAATATTTTTTTTTCAAATATAAAGAAACGTCTTTATAATATTTTTTTTACAGATATATGCATTACACAATTGAATTTATAAACATTTCCAAAATTTACAAATATTTACTGAAAGCTAACAAACGTACTGATACATAACATGAAAATGCGCTAACACGTCCTGTGTCCAGAATGGAACAGGCTTAATTGCTTGTTTTATTATTTAGAACTCTCAATTATTCTTTAATGTATTTCGGATAACTAAGCCGAATAGTAAGGAGGTTTGATAAGTGCTAACTGGCTGGTTGAAGTATAATGCCTTTCTTTAAGCTGATGTCGAATGTTTCACAAAAAATACATGAGTTTAATTCTGTTGATTTTCTTTTCACAAATCGCTCAGCCCCCCCCCCCCGCCCCCACTGTATTTAACAATTTCTGTTATCGATTCTTATCAGTATGAATCAATTGCTGGGTTAATTGATTTTCGCCATGTTTCCCCAATGTGTGAAATCTTAGTCGAGGTCATCGGTCAAGTCGTATTACCTGTTGTTGTTGTTGTTATTGTTGTTGAGAGTTGGGGGTGTGTTTCTGATAGAGAGAGAAAGCTAGGGAAAGAGAGATATATTTTTCATTTATTAAAAACCGATACAAAAAGTTTGATGAAGTGAAATGTTGTTGAATTATATCGATAAATCAATCAGCCAGTTTTTCCGTATGCTATTCTGGCTATTAATCGATACATCAGGTTATCAGTGCTTCCGTCTGTTGATCCATCAATCAATCAGCCATTTTATCTGTTTGTTGATCACTCAGCCATTTGGACATTTTTATCATACTGTCTCTTGATAAAACAGTACGATGTCTGTCTATTGATAAGGCAGTACGATGTCTGTCTATTGATAAAACAGTACGATGTCTGTCAATTGATAAAACATGATAAGGCAGTACGATGTCTGTCTATTGATAAAACAGTACGATGTCTGTCAATTGATAAAACATTACGATGTCTGTCTATGTCAGGGGTGGGCAACTTTTTGAGTCGCGGGCCATATTAGGTTCGTTAATTTGATCGTCTGGCTGAACCAAGAATAGAAGAATGGAGTATTGCCATAGACTAATCTCACATATAAAGTAGCTATCTTGTCTGCGGAATGGGAAAGCCGTCGCTACAAATAAAATCGCTATAAATAAAAATCCTCTATGACGTCATTTCTCGGAAATCGGCTGCGTATGTGGTAGAATGGGAACGCGTCGCTATAATAAAAAAATAATTCTGCACCTGGGATATCCTCTATGACGTCATTTCCGATGGTACAAATTAATTTAAATTTATACTACATGTATTTGTAAAAAAAAAAAGCGCGACAAGTAATCAGCCAATTGTAAATATTACATTGCTAACTATAATTATGCTTCTGATCTTGCTGCCGGTTTGCGTGTAGTTTTTTAAATGATTATTCTCATATTAAACATTTTATTGAGATAAAACCTTTAGTTGCGAATGCAACGGGCAACTACTAGTAAAAATTAATGGTAAACGTTATAACATAAAAGGCTGGTGCGACCCTGATCAAACTCTCTGTTGGGCCGGATTTATCCCGCGGCCCGTAGTTTACCCATGGCCGGTTTATGTGAATCATGACGTATACAAAGGGTGGCCATGCACTAGATCAATAAAAGTCGCACTGCGCTTTTCATATTTTACGAAAATACTTTAAGAGTTGGACCATTAGACACAATATCCAGATTTAGTTGGGGGGAAAAAGAAATTAAAGTGTTTATAAAAAAAAAAGACTGGCTCACTCTGAGCAGCACTAAACTCACCAAAGAGCTGCATTTGGCCACAATTGTTCTATACCATTGGTGGGCGAACCTATTGAGTCGCGGCCCACACTGTGTTCGTAAATTTGACCTGCGGGCCGCGGATGGTTCGAGTGTTGACTTGAACTAATACAAATTAAAGGTAAAACGACGTAGCATAAAAGGCTGGTGCCGTGCTTCACTCTGAAGCGGGTGGCGGGCCCGAAACTCTGGCGGGCGGTAGTTTGCTCATGAGTGTCCTATGCCTATGACCTGCATTAACCTGTAGTAATATCTCGCGTAAAGTTGTAATATACGTAATCTTTTGAACATAATGTTTCTATTGATTTACCTCTTCAGGGATTTGAATGAACACTCCATCTTGAAAAACTTGAGACTACGCTATGACAGGGAGCTCATATACGTGAGTACAGAATTAAAACTATGCTTATTTCACTCTGTTTACATATGCATAATCATAGTATGGCCGCTGTGGTATACAGAGCCGTAGCTAGCTAGCACAGCGCACTATGCGAGTTACATTTTTTGGTGCCCTTCTCCCATTCTGAAAAGTGCAAATACATTTAGCAGCACTCTTTCGGAGCCCCTTCATAGTTCACTGCAGCTTGGCACTTGCAGTGACTCAACTACGTAAGGGCGGTCCGCCCCGTGCATCACTTACTTTGCTGACAGCTGGGAAGGTACTTTTGCTACTATTGTCATTTGCGGCAAGGGAATATGACGGCATTTTAAGAGTCCGCCCCGGGGGTGAGGGGGGTGGGGGTTGGTTGGAGGCACTTACACTAGTCACTTCAATGATCACGTTTATACATTTGTATCAGTTATATTAACACAAAGTAGTTGTATAAACACTTATCAATTGTGTATATTGCATACAATTATATTAGCCATATATAAATGATTCAACACGCGTGTCCATCGCATATTAATTGTATAGCTGCTGTCATAGCTTCAAACAATTCATCGAACAATTCATCGCTGCTGTGATGTGTTAAAACGAAGTTGCCCATTTTGACAAGTTAACTCCTGTAATAAATAATGCATTTCTGTACGCCCTATAGTTGACTGGGATGCAGAATAGCTTCACAGAAATATATATTTTACATGCGCATGTACTTAACATGAAATATGATTGAATAGCCTGCAGCATGAAAGATTTGGGGTGATCACAAATCTATGTGCAGTATATGAAGAGAAGAAACAATTGATATTAATTCACAGCAGCTCGAGGGTCTTTCAATTAATTCAGTGTGTTGTTTAATTCACTCAGTGAACAATAGAATTATACACTGTATTTTGTAGTTTTTACATTTTTCTAAAGTTTCTTAAGTTTTCTTTTTATTTCACAAATTCCTGCATAAGTTATGTTTGATCAGCATTCAATAAAATTAAAGAAAGTCTATATGTACTGCAGTGCATTCTCTTGATTTATAGGTTGGTAAGGAAATCAAGCACTGTATACTAAATTTGTAATTCTTCCTTGAGCCAGGCTAAACATTTTAATACATAAATTGTAATTGTGCATGTGTATGATTCGTCTCCCTTATGAGCAAGGGAGATCAACTCCATCTCTAGCGGACTGTGTTTTGTCGACATCCTTTTATATGGCAGAATATTTATTTTCTAAAGCACGATTTTTAACATATTTTTTTTTTGAATTTTATTAAACCAATAATACAATTGTTATGTCTGTCTGTATGGCAGCTGTTCATATATGTTTCTCAACTGGAGCCCCGCTACGGAATGACCATGCCCTTTCCCTGGTTTTAAATAGAAATCGTTAATTTCATTGATAATGTCACAAAGCAATTTGCCAATCTGACATGAACAATCTTTGCGATTCAGTTCATCATCCGTATAAATAAAAGTAATACATGAACAAATATAATCAACTGTTCAAAAAAGACTGAACCATTATTGTAACATTTATCATTGGAATAAACAAAAAAAAGTTTCATGCGGTTGTTATCCTTAGGGACAATTTGGCAGCTTATTAATTTCAACTTTTTGGCTCTCACCTACATTTCGACGTGTGCTACTATTTTCTAGCTATATTTCAGTCATTCACGTTCCAGAGAAAACAAACCCATTTATCATCTCAGATATCGCTTTATCGATATCTTTCCCACCCGGAGTTATCCCCCCCCTCCCCTCGTAACTATCAAATCTGGATTACAGAATATTGTAAATTTGTTATTTCCCCCATAGCTTCTCGAAAGTGTTGCGTTCACGTGACACCTCCTGTTGGGGAACTGAACATAAATTTTTGTAATATTTTGTACTGTGTACATTTTAGAGCCACTTTTGTAATGTTCGTATTTCTTGGGCGTCGGACATTTTCTTTTAGTAATTTTTAATAGGCCTATCAATGAAGTGTTCTTTATCCTTCTTTTTTTAAAATATATTTAGACTGTATTGAATGAGTTTAGTCATGCAGCTTTTGAAGTTTGATCCACATAGCCATAATCCTTATGTTATATGGGACCCTAGGCAGATATTTTTCATTGGTTGAGGACCCTAGGCAGATATTTTTCATTGGTTGGGGACCCTAGGCAGTGATTTTTTAAAATGTTTGGGGCCCTAGTCAGAGATTTCCACAGATTTTTGGAGGGTCCTTGGCAAAATAATTTGTTGGGGCCCTCTTAACATTCCGACAGGCTCTGCACGTAGACACGTAATTTGTATGAATTGAGCATCACTTACTCTGAAAAATAAATACATTGCACACATTCTAATAAAATCTTGCACTGGATTATCGCCGCAGTTACCATGTGCCATTAGCCATTATAGACTCAACTTTTCATGTGCAATAATACACCATACTGAGTTTATTATGAAACCAAGCTACATGGTTTCTTCAACTTATTTTTTTTTTGTTTCTAAGCTTTTCCAGCTTTTATTTATTTGTTTATATTACCGCCTTTATAGCGTCATTTCTATGTCCCAATCCTACAGGGATGGCGTAATTTGTACCTCGCACGTTACAAGCAGTCTATTCCAGGACACGTATCGCGGGTGTGGCTATTGAGGTCATCTGAGACTTGTATATTAGTAGTTAAGACATCATTATATAGGGCGTGGCTATCCTCCCCACCCCCTTCACGGCTTTCTTAAAACTAATAAACTGACGTGATTTTTTTTTTTTACATATTTCAACTTCAATCAAAGTTGGAGGGGAGGGGGGAAGAACTAAAAAAAAGAAAATTATAGAAAAATTTAATACAGAGAAATAGAACGGGAGACATAGATATGTATTGCATTGGTGGGAATCAGATTTCATTTTGATATACAAAGTAAATTCTCTGTGTAAAGTTCCTGCCATAATCATGTTCCCGCTATACAAATCCTATTTACGATATCTTCAAAATATTTACTGTGTGTGTGGGCCAAGTCATTGGTTTGACTGTGAGATTCGCGACACACACATAGAAACCTGCACAGTTTTCGAGACCCCCCCCCCCACACACATAGAAACCTGCACAGTTTTCGAGACCCCCCACACACACATAGAAACCTGCACAGTTTTCGAGACCCCCCCCACACACATAGAAACCTGCACAGTTTTCGAGACCCCCCCCACACACATAGAAACCTGCACAGTTTTCGAGACCCCCCACACACACACACAAACCTGCACAGTTTTCGAGACCCCCCACACACACATAGAAACCTGCACAGTTTTCGAGACCCCCCACACACACATAGAAACCTGCACAGTTTTCGAGACCCCCCCCACACACATAGAAACCTGCACAGTTTTCGAGACCCCCCCCAAACACACATAGAAACCTGCACAGTTTTCGAGACCCCCCCACACACATAGAAACCTGCACAGTTTTCGAGACCCCCCCCCCACACACACACATAGAAACCTGCACAGTTTTCGAGACCCCGACCTGTGAAGAACGAGACAATGACGAAAGAAAGGAAATACGAACTTCAACATAAATATTCTCAACTAATTGATTATTAAAACTTTGGCTGTCCACTTTAAATTAGCTGGCGACCCACACAATTTTTAGAACCGTTGGGAAAAAACAAATCTGATGTACAGTGAACAAAAGAAATAAAGTTACTTTTTTCGGCTGTTAAATTATAAATAAAACCTAGACATAGAAACTGTTGTAAAAAAGGTTATTGGCTGTTAAATTATAAATAAAACCTAGACATAGAAACTGTTGTAAAAAGGTTATTGGCTGTTAAATTATAAATAAAACCTAGACATAGAAACTGTTGCAAAAAGGTTATTGGTTGTCAAATTATAGATAAAACCTAGACATAGAAACTGTTGTAAAAAGGTTATTGGCTGTCAAATTATAGATAAAACCTAGACATAGAAACTGTTGTAAAAAGGTTATTGGCTGTCAAATTATAGATAAAACCTAGACATAGAAACTGTTGTAAAAAGGTTATTGGCTGTTAAAAATATGTAGATAAATCTTAGCTGCTGTATACACACCATCAAGGGAATGAGTAAAATAATTTTAAAAAAGGCAGCTTTCGGTAAATTGAGATCTAAAAAAAAATATTTAAAAAATATAGAAACCTAGTACTAGTATATTGTTATTTTAAATCATCATTTTGTATATTTAAGGATTAAAAATCATGAAATGAGTTGGATATCATAACATTGAAAATGATCTTTATTTAAGAAGCACGTATTATTGCAAAAGAAGAAATCAAACATGTTTCCGTTAAGTCCACACCCTCTCTGCAAACATCTCCGTAAAATTGTGTACATACAACGATTTCATTTCTCATGATATATATATATATATCATGGTTATTCAGATAATTGATAATCGAATGACAACTTTTAAAGAGAAGGTGATGGGGTCCGGTGGGGGGATGCTTCTTCCAGAAGTTGTGTTACTCCCGAAGTAAGTTTCTTGACATTATTAGGTTAAAAAAAACGTGCTGTGTTGCCAGATTTTTTGTAAAGAAACCCGCGAGATTAAAGAAAAGTGAAAAAAAAATGTTAATATTTACTCATATTTTTAGTTCTTATGCGTCATTTTTATTTTTGTATTTACGTCACATAAAACGTTGAAGCCGCCATGCATTCTTGCCAGTGAGCTAAAAACATCGCACAAGCTGAAGGGAAAAATCCACTGCCCACAAAATTAAGAATTAATTGACCAGTCAGCAAACAATGCAACGACGATGCCTATTATATGACAGCCATTGACAATTTTGTCTCATAGTGGTAGTCACCAGCTTGTAAAACTGCAAAGTAAAACAATGCAATATGTGTCAGTCTTCAGTGACTACAGTTTACTCTATATGGGTGACACGTCATGTTAATGTCATATCGATCTATATCAGTGTTTCCAAACACTGGGGACCGACGTCTCCCCAGCAATGATTGTTATTTTTGGGTGTGGGCTAGTTTGTGGTTGTATGTGTGTGTGGGGGTGAGTTTAATCAATGATGAATACTTGAGTTTTCGGATATTGAAAGTTTTTTTTATAAAGACTTAGTTTGGTATTCATATTTAAAAAGAGATTCGGAAACACTGATTCCGGTTCCATTTATGTCTGCTGCTTCAAAGTCCTTGCATATTTACTTCCAATAAAGACCTAGACAAGTCAATCTGGCCTTAAGGTCATAGTTAATTATTGCTCAGATACATATAAGAAAGGCAGCCAAGTGTAAAGCAGTTTATAACACGACCGTGTGTTTTAAAAGGGAAGTAACGATTGATGAACTATTATACACACTAAACAATAAAATATGTTTTGGTTCACGAATACATAATGTCTTGGGTTCACTAATACATAATGTCTTGGGTTCACTAATACATAATGCCCTGGGTTCACTAATACATAATGTCTTGGGTTCACTAATTCATGTACATATTGTCTAAACGTGTAATTTCTAGGAACTAAGATTTCACTTAGCTGTGACATTCTAAAGAGTTTGTTTCTTTATCACTTTGACGGGGAGATGCATGTTTAATTTTAAAATAGTTCGTATCGTTGCGTTAAGTATTCTCTACAAAATTTTAACATACAGTCACATGTCAGTGTGTTTGGCCTGTCGAGCAATATCATAAACAACAATAACAATAATGCTGTGTTATGCTAATTCGTCTTTTATTACTAGCACGACACAAGGCATTGTTTATTCTATTTTTTATTATTGTGTATCATCTGACACGTGACTTTTTTTCAATGGGATCGAGCTTTACTTTTGTTCTGACGAGTTTTCTTGTGACATTCCTCCTCAGTGGTGTACTTTGTTTAGTAAAACAATTGTTAATCCTGTCTTCTAGAACTTACACAGTTATGTTACTAAGAATAGTATCGCACTGCAAGAGACTGCTAAAGACCAAATATGTTAAATGACAGGTTGAAATTTGAGTTGACAGACAAATATGAAATGAAATAAACTAAAAAAATTGCATTTTTGTAGACCTGCAAAGTTGTGCTACAGTAGACTGGGGAGGTCATTGTTAAATCTGGCCCGTGGCCCGCCACTTGTTACAGCGTGAAGCTCGGCGGTACCCTTTTATATTTTGAAGTTTACATTTAACTCATCACGTGAACACTCCATCCATATGCTCTTGGTCCGGCCCGTCGGTCCAATTACGGACTCAATGTGGCCCGCGATTTAAAAAGTTTGCCCAGCCCTGGCCTGTCTGATAACTAGAACAACAGCCATGTTTTGATTTGATAAGAGCATTGAGTCTACATCGGGGAATATAGAGGATGCACGTCTAAAGAAATGGCAAATGGGGAATATGGAGGATGCACGTCTAAAGAAATGGGGAATATGGAGGATGCACGTCTAAAGAAATGGGAATATGAAGGATGCACGTCTAAAGAAATGGGGAATATGGAGGATGCACGTCTAAAGAAATGGGGAATATGGAGGATGCACGTCTAAAGAAATGGGGAATGGGGAATATGAAGGATGCATGTCTAAAGAAATGGGGAATATGACTGATGCACGTCTAAAGAAATGGGGAATATGAAGGATGCACGGCTAAAGAAATGGGGAATATGGAGGATGCACGTCTAAAGAAATGGGGAATGGGGAATATGAAGGATGCATGTCTAAAGAAATGGGGAATATGACTGATGCACGTCTAAAGAAATGGGAAATGGGGAATATGAAGGATGCACGTCTAAAGAAATGGGGAATATGGAGGATGCACGTCTAAAGAAATGGGGAATATGGAGAATGCACGTCTAAAGAAATGGGGAATATGAAGGATGCACGTCTAAAGAAATGGGGAATATGGAGGATGCACTTCTAAAGAAATGGGGAATATGAAGAATGCACGTCTAAAGAAATGGCAAATGGGGAATACCCTACTTTGTTGTTGTTTTATCCACAAAATATGTCAACAATTATGCAAGATTTCAACTTGCATTTGATTTTTTTTTTGTATTTTACAATCGTAGAATTCTTTGATTCACTGATATTTGCCTCAGGCGTAAAAACAAGTCTTAAACATTTCTTTTGTTGTTGCGATTTCCAAAAAATAAGAAAATAAAAAAAAGGCCAAGAGTCTTTGAAGACCTAATCCCCAGGTAATATCCCAATAGGGGATGTGGGTTCATGTTAAAAAAGAAAACATGAATGCTGGATACATAAGTTGACCGGTAGCAAATAGAATTTGATTTTACGATATATCAAATTCTCCTAAGCATTTAAATTTCGTGAATGTATTATTTATTCATTTTTATCTGTACAGTCCATTAAGTTGAAAGAAAATACACACAGCCCCCCTCCCCCGCCAACCAACGTCAACCCCCCCCCCCTTTTCCCCCGCGCTATCCTCACGCCCTCTGATCCTCTCTTTTAAAAGACCGTCCATACCCTTGCTTAAAAAAAAAAAAACTTATTGGTAAAAATGCTGCCCCTTTGCTGGTGGCAAACTTAGTGCTGCCCCGGGTGGCCGCTCCTCCCGAATCACACCCAAGTAAATGGCGCCATTACGACCGCTGTTACATCTGCCAGTTGTCTTTACTGCAAGAATTGGTTTCAAATACTGCATGCATATTTTATAATAGGAATGAGTGCTATCATCTTTCTTTAATAATGTATTTACATTCTTCACTTTCCTTGTACAACAGCAAGAAATACATGGATCTCAGTCTCTATAAATAAGCAGTGTTTGTGTATTGCTGGACAGTTGGGAAACATTTTTTCTTTTGGTTTGCAAAATTTGTAACAGTTGAGTGTTGAGTCAAACTGTGCGGCAATACTCCATTACATGCAAATGGTTATACACATTTTTTTTTATCTTTAAGCTTGACAATAAACGATATGTAACGTACCCAATAACAGAAGAGGGGCGGCACCGGGGGGGGGGGGGGGGGGGCCCCACCCCCAAAACACCATCCTATTTTACATATTAAACTATATATTTTCTTTTTTGTAAGCCCCCCCCCCCCTTTTTTTTTTTAGTCTATACCCCCCCCCCCCCCCAGCAATTTTTGCTGGTTGCGCCACTGCCAATAACACATACACATAGCTACATACAACGATATGTGCTTATGTTCACTCCCATATAAACTACACACAGATATTTTGCTTATGTTCACTCTCACATAACTATGCACAAAGAAGTTTGCTTATGTACACTTCCCACATATCTACACACAAACATGTTTTCCCTTACCCTACGTATAGTTCACCACTATCATGAAATGTTTAAGGTCACCCTGATATTTCATACACTCGATCAGTCACGACCAAGGATAGGGACTACGATTGAGGATCTGGTTATCTGTTTTATGATTAAATACTAAACAAAAAAACAACTAAAAACTTCTTAGTTTATCATTAAATCTGTGTAGCATAAACAAACAAACAAGTACTATAATACTTTAAAACACACTCAAAAGACTGCGGTACATAAGATTCTTCGTGTAACATTTTTTTTTAGTTTGAGTTTTTAACTTGCCAATGGACATTATCCTAAGCCATCTGTAATTCATCGAGCTATAAATGACTAGAAATGTGGACTCTATAAATTAATGGGGTTTTTTTGTTCGCTGTGGGTATTTCAAACACAAGTATTGGTATTTAGTATGTTTCCTGCACTAGATTCCTCTCAGTTTTAACACCCTGTAATATAAATACAATTGCACGTTGTCTTCACAATTGACCAATGTTTTAATTACTTTTAAATGAAGCTGACTATAACAAAAATCAAAAGCACCGTTTAGATTAAAAAATATCGTACGTAAAAAGTACAACTTGGTTAGGTCATGCTAAATTAGTATTTCTATCTTTCTGTATGTCTTTCTGTATGTCTGGCTGTTTTGTTCCTCTATTTCTATATCTATTGCTGTCTTGTTCCTCTGTTTCTGTATGTCTGGCTGTCTTGTCACACTATACATATATCTATGTCTGGCTGTCTTGTCTATCTTTCTGTATGCCTGGCTGTCTTGTCACACTATACATATATCTATGTCTGGCTGTCTTTTCTGTCCACCTTTCTGTCTGTTAGTCCACCTGTCTGTTCCTCTATCCTTCTAAAAACTCTAGACCACTAGTATGATGTGGTTGGATGTCAACATTCATCGTATTATGTCGTATTATTATCTTGTTTACTCTGCTCCATCTGCAGACGTACACCGGAAGTATTCTGGTGGCGGTGAACCCTTACAAGATGTTCAACATATATGGTCTGGACATGGTCAAGCGCTACGAAGGCCAGCCTTTAGGGGAACTCCCGCCGTAAGTATTTTGATACACTCTTTACATTTAAATGAAGACAACCACATACGAATTTCGGACCATCTCCTTGTTTAACCTAAAAATAAATGCAGCTTACGAACTACTCCCCCCCTCCCATTTGCCCCTCTCCAAAAAACTTGACCAAAGAAACAAACACGCTTTGTTTTGTTATGTTACAGAAAATCTAGTGTAATCCTATTTAAGACAAGAATTCTCCTTTGTTTATAAAAGATGCATATGACCTTTACAGACAACTTTTTGTGAAAGATCAGGTTGTGGTTTTGAATTCAAATATTTGCTTTTTTTGTTTTGGAACCTGCGGCACGCGACCTTATGTAATCTCTCTTATGAAAGAATTGGGCGAATTTAAACATCTCGCTACTAGCTTGTTTCACCAGAGCTAGACTTAAGCAAACAATTACATTTGATACATCTTGTTATAAGATAATATAAGCCTTCGTTTTCATACGGGTGTATATATAATAATGTATATTGCTTTTTTGTAAGAAAAACTTCGATTGGTTTCTTGATTTTGTATTCACAAGTCTCAATTAATGTGCTAAATAGTTGTATTGGGTGTGAATCTGTAGCTGCCTCGACCTTTAGCTGTGATGTTTGGGTTACTTTATGATTCTTTTTTTTTAAATAACAAATATTTCGGTAGAAAAGTCTTTCTTTTTCTGCAAAAGAAATCACCGGGCTCTAAAGACTTCTGGTCAGTTGTGTTTGCCTGTGGACTCTTGACGACACCTTGCCATTTCTCATTGTTTTCATAGGCAAATATTGGACACTTTACTCCAGACACACAATGCTGGGGGTGCTGTGTCCCTTTATTTTTTCTCATCTCCTATTTTCTCTCACTGCGCATGTCTCGGCTACAGACAGATTTTTTTTTTAATGTCTGTTGGTTCAAATGGCTGGAGTTTTCAAGATGAACTGAATATTTGAGGCAGACTTGAAGCAGAAGAAACCAGCAGCGATCTATATATAGAAGGTTAAGCAATGTTGCTTGATCAAACGGAACATATTGAAAACTTCTCATTTCGAATCTTCTGCTAAAAGTCACCGTTTTTTAAAAAAGACTTTTAAGCAATAAATACTTAGTAGTGATTTAGCAATACAATGGGATTGGGAATATAAAATAATTGTGGGTATCGGAGTCGGATATATTTTGAAATTTCATGAATTCTGGAGTGCATTGAATTGCCAGCACCAATTACGATACTGACATGCAGTCGTGACTGTGATAACAATGTGACTATCACAGTGGCAGACGTACAAAGGTTGTTATTGTATGGTTTGAAAGCCCATTGTGACCGATTAGTACATGGAAATGTACTACAATTTGAGTCTCGTCTTACGATAATTTATTTGGATTACAAACCAAAACCACTGCACTAAATATTCTGCACGGACGCATTTCAAAGATAAAACATTCGCTGATTTTTATTGATTCTTTTCACGAACGATTTGATTTATTGGCCGAGAGCTTTGAATTGGAGTTGATTCGTGAACAAAAGTTTTACAATGTTCGAAAAAAAATAAAATAATGACTTTTGACTTGCTTATTTTCGATTTTTTTCTTATTATGTTATTTCTAAAAAACAAAACAACTATGCCAAATGTGTGTAGGCCTACTGGGAACCTTCCCCATTTCCCTTGCATAGAAAGCAGTTTCTCAGTTTGAAACGCATTTTCTCATCAAAATGTTAGGCGGAAACTTAACATGTAGTCGTTCTTCAAATAGCGTTTCGCAGATTAAAATAAACGTCAGAAATCAAATAATCTATTTAACTGAACAGTTTGGAAACAGACTGTAAACACATTACCTAATTGGTCTGTGAAATGGCAGAGCACTGTTTGCATATCGAAAAAGAGTTCACAAGAAAGTGTTAGTCAGTGAGACCAGGGAACCCCTTTACCCCCCCCCCCCCCTCTCCCGGTTTCATCTGTTGGCTAACAAACACTCATGATGTTTGCCCGTCAATCAACGGAGCACTCAGTAAACAAAAAGAAAATACACGTCAGGCAGGTAGCGTGAATAGAAACTGTGATCTTTTCTTTTTTCATATACATTGTAAGTGACAACACAACTTAGTTGACCGACCCCCCCCCCACCCGGCCTTAAAGTACCTTATTATACTATCCTTCCATTTTCACACTTTTCTTCCATTATGTATACTTTCCTGTGCCCTCTTAACGCACGAGTACATAGGGCCCATGCTAATAGACCATTTATGTTTCATTCCTTTATGAGAGGTTGTCGCAGGGGACCCCCCCCCCCAACACATTGGTTTGTCCTGGGATTGGGGGGGGGCATGATTATGTTTAGACGGCTCTCATGTTTCCGACCAATCTACTCAGATCTATTATAACCTAACAGACCTTCTGTAGTATGTAGTTCCACGTTAGTGACATTATTTACCCCTGACACTTTTTATGTGCTACAGCACTGGTTCCCGACCTTTTTTTTGCCACGGGTCGGTCAACGTTTGATAATAACACCCTCGGTTCGTTGGGCTGGGGGGAGAAGAAGGGAATGTTGATTATTTATATTTTAGATTATTTTCAGTTACAGTGTTACTGCCGCTCACAGACGCTCAGCTTCCGGTTAACCTCTCGTCCGTTGAAAGTCGCACCATCCCCGCAGTCCCGAGAGTGATACCACCATTATAAATAAAATTGTTATTAATTAAATGTTTCTTGGGCGGCACAGTACCATTTGACCCACGGACCGGGCTCATCATATCAGATGTGTGGCTACACATCATATGTGGCTACACAGCATATGTGGCTACACATCATATGTGGCTACACAGCCAACAGTTCTTCATTGAGTAGAGTGTGGCTCCCATTGGCCACCTCTGTATTATACTCTGTCCTATACATTAATTTGATATTCTAATTTATTTCCCGATTGCTTCCCACACACTGTCTAGCCCCCCCCCCCCATCACCTTCTTCACGCACCCTTTTTGTTCCCTATTAATTGGTCAGTAATTTAGAATTACATTTAGAGCATCTGCTAGTTGTATGTGTCTAGCCTGTAATTAATGGAATGTTTCATCCCAATTTTTCCAGACACTTATTCGCTATAGGAAGTGTATCATACTCAAAAATGATGAAGGATTCTGAAAATCAAGTACTAGTTATCAGGTTAGTTCATAAAGCAATGACATCACTATGCAGTATATTAAAATAATGTGTTTCCAGTTCCTCCCTCCCTGTTCAGGACATATATCTAAATAATCTTTACATTATAGTAGCTTATTCTTTGGTTATCATTAGGGCCCAAAGTATTTTGATTAATGCTTGCATTTATGCCATGTTATTAACAAAATAAAACCTAAAAGTACAAGAAATATCTTAACCCAACATAAAATGCAACTACTTTCTCTTAGTGTCTTCTGTCTACAAGAACACATAATCAGCTTGTGAGTTTAATGATTTAATTATTAACAGTTTCTTTGTTGAATTCCTTTGTTAAAATCTTTCTGTTTTCTCTCTCTCTCTCTCTCTCTCTCTCTCTCTCTCTTAACCAACATAAAATGCAACTACTTTCTCTTAGTGTCTTCTGTCTACAAGAACACATAATCAGCTTGTGAGTTTAATGATTTAATTATCAACAGTTTCTTTGTTGAATTCCTTTGTTAAAATCTTTTCTGTTTTCTCTCTCTCTCTCTCTCTCTCTCTCTCTCTCTCTCTCTCTCTCTCTCTCTCTCTCTCTCTCTCATAAAATTATGTTTTTAGTTGTGCATCCACCATTGTTTTGTTTACAAGTTTTGTTTCCCATGTTAACTTTCAGTTTCCCCTTTTGACACCTTTTTTTTTTACTTTGTTTTCTCAGTGGTGAGAGTGGAGCAGGTAAAACTGAAAGCACCAAGCTAATAATGCAATATTTGGCTGCAGTCAACAAATCTGGCAACAATCTCATCACAGAGCAGATCCTTGAGGCCAACCCACTTTTAGAATCATTTGGCAACGCCAAAACTATTAGAAATGACAATTCATCTCGGTTTGGCAAATACATTGAGGTGTTTTTTAAAAGGTATGCATTGAAAGAAAATTTCAGGGTTGACTATTAAACACATGCTTGGTCTTTTATCTACAGTGGGATAATTAACAACATTATTTACCCCGGACACTTTTTATGTGCTTCAGCACTGGCCCCCGACCTTTTTCTTGCCACGGGCCAGTCAACGTTTGATAATAATACCCCGGTCCGCTGGGCTGGAGGGAGAAGAAGGGGATGTTGATTATTTATAATTTAGTAAAAGAAACTCTCCAGAATCATTGTGGCTACACACTTAGTGGGATTAAAAAATACACCAATTTGTTAGGCTTAGGTAATAAGAAAATTAGATTATTCAAATTAGCCATTAATGCTAAATGTCAGAATGCAATTAATGTTTAATCAGATTATCAAGATAATTAAATTAAAGTGAGAAATCTTTTTTAAAAATTATTTTTTTTTTACATCTATATTTAGAAGGCCTATATATTTTTTATTTCTAAATTATAATTTTTTTTTATCTAAAATGCCTTTCTCTTCCCATGAAATTACTCAACTTTAGGCTAAAATTCATTAATTCTAAATAAGGTTTATAGAAAATTATAATATTTCACTTTTAGCACTTAATGAAAAAGACATTTAAATTTCACTTGAATATTTTTGACTGTTTGATTTGTTTCTTTACTTCATTTTGTTTAGAGATGACTAATAACTGAAACTCAAATTCTAAATTATAAAACCTTTTCTTTTAGTGGTTCAATTATTGGTGCTAAAACATCTGAATACCTTCTGGAAAAATCAAGAATTGTCACACAGGTTAGTTATTTCTAAGCTGAACTAATTTTTTGAATATTAAAAGCCTCTGTTCTTAAAACTAATAAATTTAACAAAGAAATCTATAAGTAATTTTACTTTAAAAAAAAAATTCAATGTCTATTTTATATCACATCACCAATCTTTCTAGTTGTGAATTGTAAATTTTACTTAACCAGAGATAAAACAATCTTTTTTTAATCTATTTAGGTGCATGTTTTAATTGATATAATTACATTACATCATAAATATTTGTGATTTACAAATGAGACCTTTATTACTTTAAAAAAATTTTAATGGGGTATTATAGATCTTCAGCAGCAGACAATAAATTAGTCAATGTTGTCGTCTCTAGTACAGACATGACTATTTCTGTAGGTATTAAAACACAACTTTGTACCAAAGTACCTCATAAATTATTCATGTAGCAGCCTGTTAAGTTAAAAATCTTACACCCTTAAGGCAAAAATGTAGCAACTGTTATTAGCTCCTGTGTCAATGTGGTCAGCAGACCATGCTCTTGCTATGCTGTATTTTTGTTGATTTATAATATGCAATCTTTCTTTTTGAATTTTTGCCATACTTTTTTTTTTTCTTGTTTATCAAATATTTCTTTTGTAATCTGAGATAATCTACAGAATAAATTACTTCTTTTTTCTCTGTCAGAAACATTTTTTAAAACAGTTGACTCCCCTTGACTCTACATTAGAATCTTTTGAGTGCTATTAAACTTCAGTTTCTGTTTGACAAAAGAGGGAAAAATGTTGAGAAAAATATATAGAAATTAGATTTACAGCAATAAATATGAAATAACTATGTAGAATTTTATATTGTTTATAAATATTCTGTTTATATGATCAAACTTTGTTTTTATTAATTTTTACTATTTTGAAGAATCTGTTGAAAGAAAACACATTTAATTAAAATTTACTCATAATACAATTGCTATTGAAAAATATTGTATTACTTATCGTGAATGAGCTCTTTATTGACATAACTTACATAAATTATACACATAAATTTTTAAACTATTCAGGCACCAGAAGAAAGAAACTATCATGTATTCTATGAAATGCTGGAGGCACTTAATGAGGAGCAAAAGGCTAAATATGGTCTTCAGACTGCACCAAAATATTTTTACCTTAACCAGGTATACTTCCATTATACTACTGTACTTCATGAATGAAATGGTGGTGATTGATTTCAGAAATTAATCATTGCTTTCTGAAAATTTAAATGGTGTCATTATTTACTTTACAATTTCAAAGTCTTATACATAGACCAACAAGAGGCTATTGTCTCATAACAATTAATTTTGTTTTAATAAACTAACTTCATTTATAGTAGATTAAATGAGTGGCCAATCTTAAAGCTTTATGGGATCAATTTTTTGAAGTATTGTTCAATAGTTATAATATACTTATTATAAAGGTTATTTAAAGCAGTTTGAAAAAAATCTATTATTTGTCATTGATCTATTTGCTTATTATTAACAGGGTGGAAGTTCACTGATTCCTGGTCGAGATGATGCTGAAAACTATCGCAAATTAATGGGAGCGATGGATATACTTAAATTTGAGCAACAAGAACAGGAAACCATAAAAAAGATTTTGGCTTCAGTTCTGCACTTGGGGAATATTTTTTTCAATAAAATTACTGTAAGCATTCTTAGCCACTAAAATTAAAGTATTAATATTGAGCTAAAATTTTGCTGTAAATTATTTTATCACTTTAATTAAATATTTAATGCAGTCAGTTTTGTTTAGAGATATTAGTATTATATTAAGATAATTTTCATTCCATGTTTTATTTTATAATATGAAGCAAATTGGTTTTCAGTGTTTTTTCAGTCTTTGCTGTTAAAATTTTTTTTTTCTAGGTAAATAACCATGATACTGTAGAGTTAGGATCAGATGCTGAAATAAAATGGGTTTCTTATATGTTAGAATTGTCAGATGAATGGCTCAAGCAAGCTCTAACCAGCAAAGTTACAGTAAGTATAAATGTCTTTAAATAATCAATGAGCTTTTCACTCAAAACATAAGTCTGTATATTGAATCAAAATTGAAAATCTTAATTTTAATTAATATATCTTCCCCCACCCCCCCAATCAAATAGGAAGCAAGAGGTGACAGGATTTCAACTCCTTATAATTTGGATCAAGCCTTGGATGCTAGGTACACAACCTTTGTTCACTAAGTTTATCAAGAGTTATCAGAGGATTTGTAGAGCTTATGTTTATGATTGTGTATCAAGCCTCAGATACTTACTTTATACTTGTGATAGGTTTGATTTTTCTTATGAACCTTACAGATTAATAAAAAAAACATTACCAATTATTTTTTTTTTGTAATCTTAGGGATGCTATTGCAAAGGCTTTGTACTCCCGTATGTTTTCTTGGCTTGTTGAACGTGTGAATTATATCATTTGTAAAACTGAAAGAGAGAAATCTACTTCTTTGGCAGTTCTGGATATCTTTGGTTTTGAGGTATTAATTTAATTTCCTTGTATAATTTTTTTTTCTTATGCATGTATGTTTCATTGCATTATATATAGCAATAAAATCTGTTTTGAATGTAATAACTATGGTGTATAGAGTTAACAATATATCTATAAGCATAGAATGAATATAGAATGGCGCGTCTAGCCATTTGGTAAAAAAAAAGACCCATACCTTATGATGTAAATAATCTTATAAATACTAAAGCAAAAGTTAAGAACCTAGCATCCTTTAAAAGCAATTCTTTTTTTTTTAAAGGACTTCCACCTGAACAGCTTTGAACAACTTTGTATCAATTATGCCAATGAGACTCTTCAGTTTTTTTTCAACCAACACATCTTCCGCCTGGAACAAAAAGAATACATCAAAGAAAAGATCAAATGGGAGCACATTGAGTTCAAAGATAATCAGCCAACCATTGATTTGATCTCTGCAAAACCTGTAGGGATTTTACCTACTTTAGACGACGAATGTAATCTTCCCCAGGTAATTTCGTAAAACTAGGTCATTTTAAAATGGAAAACTTGTATCACTATTTGTTGTTTTTTCAATACATTAAAAAAAAATTTTTTTTTACTTAAATTAATATGTTCTGACATAAATTTTATAGGTTATATATTAATTAATAAATATCATTTATTATATTGAGACAAATAAACTGAACAGATCAATCTTGAAATTTTTGTTATGTATAATTTTTCCAGTCTTCTGACAAATCTTTTCTTGAAAAATGCCACTTCAACCACTCTGGCAATGAATTATATGACAAGCCAAGAATGTCAGATCCAGAATTTTTCATTGTTCATTATGCTGGAAAAATCAAGTACAATGTAAGTTTCTTCTGTTATGATCTAAAGTTAACAGAACTCAAGATTGCATAATATTTTTTACATTTTTCTTCATCCATCACATAACTATCAGGATTTCTTGATTTAATATGGTTACATATATAATGTAATTGTATAAGAAATATAAGGTTAGCTCATTGATTGCTTACATTTCATTCATTTTAAAATTTTTATCAGGTCCAGCATTTTTTGGAGAAAAACAAGGACACTCTCAGAAGTGATGTGATAGAATTGTTGTGTGAAAGTAAAAACAAGGTTTGGAAACGGTGTATAGTAAATTATGTATCTTTAAACACTTTCTAAAAAAAGACAAAAAAACATTTCATACTTAAACTTTGGGTTGTGAGGACTAAGATGGGATATAAAGTATGTCTAGTAAAGTCAACAGTGTAGTACATGTATATCATTTTCTTATGTTTGCCTCTTAAGCTTATCTCAGTAATGTCCCCTTTCATTTTCTAATTGTTATCAGATCTACAAAGCCACTACATGTACCTAATATCTAAATGCCTATTTATACATATGTGCATATTTTTTTTGTGAATGACTGGATTTAGCTAATTGCTTTATTGTACCTCATATACCAGACATGGGCAAACTATGGCCAGCAGGCTAAGGTAGGCCCATTTAGTTATTAGATCCGGGTGTGCTCCCCTCCGCAGGTGGTGTTTACATTTAATATATACAAACTTCATAAGAATACTTCATCCATTTGCTGTTGGGTGGGCCTTCTCTCAAATTTAGGGACCCAATGTGGCCTATGATTGAAAAAAGTTTGCAAAACTTTGTAATGTTATAAAGTACACATGAATCAGTAAAATACTGTAAATACCACTAACCCTGAAATATAAATTAATACTTGTAATATGAAATGATTTGAAAAAAAATTCTCCTCAGATGATAGCACAAATGTTCAAAGACCACAGAGATCGTTTGATCACCAAAACTCTGAGCAAAACAACTGGCCTTTTGGTAACCAAGAAACCCAGGACTCCAACCGTAGCTGCCAACTTTACTGAATCTCTATTGTCTCTAATAGACGCAATGTCAAGGTGATTGATTAGACAATTAAATGTGCGCTACATTACATGTTAATGTAAAAAAAAATGTAAGGAAAATAAATTACTACATGCTAAAAAAAATATTCATTCTTTATTTAACTTTAAAAAAAAAATTTTCATCAGGTGTAATCCATTTTTTGTTCGCTGTATTAAACCTAATGCAAGCAAAGCTCCCATGGTATTTGAAGACATTGTAGTATTGGATCAGCTGCGTTACTCAGGCATGTTGGAGACCATCAGAATCAGAAAGATTGGTTACCCAATCAGAGTCAAGTTCCCACACTTCATAGAAAGGTCAGCTGCCTCATATGTCTTAATTGAAATTTCAAAATTTGTCAAAGAAAAAAAGATATTTTTCCGTTAAAATTGTATCATAAGTTTTATAAATTGTTGATCTACAATAGAAAATATAATTTTTTAACAGATACCATTGTCTGATGAGAGGTCAAGAAATCAAATCCAGCCAGATACCATGGGATATCTGCAAACTTATTCTTCAGACTCAAGGATCAGAGTACAAAAATGAATATCAAATCGGAGCAACAAAGGTAAAAAAAAATTTTCTTATATATGTTTATTATAAAATTACTTTACAGACTCCAGTGATGTTCATGTGTGAATCACATGTTACTATGGCACATATATTGATTGAACAAGATTATGCCTATCCTTTCTTCCTCGCTGATATAATTGTCGAACAGTATGCTAAATATTTTGCAATGTTAGTTACAACCTGCTGCTCATAATGAGTAAATATATTTTTTTAAACACAGTTATAGAACAAATGGTTTAAAGCTTGGATACTCTAGGTTACTTGGCTAAATTGAACACTACCATTGAATCTTTTAAAATGTATCTATTTGGCAGTAAACTCTTTTATTAGAAGTACATTTATTTATTTTCACAATGACTCACACACAATTCTGTTATTATCTCCACTTCTCTTAACTTATAATCGTTGTACCTCTTTTTTAGGTGAAGTAAATTTTAAAAAGTGTCTTTTATTCTATTTTCTCGAACACTGGAACAATGATTTTCACAGCTCTAACTCTAAGTTGACATACTAAAATGTAATAGCTCGAAGCTATTACACCAGACTAATGCACTAAAAATAATAGCTTAAAACTAGATTAGAGTTTCATCAGGCATTGATCATGTAATGAATAGCTATACTTTTTGAATTTACCAGAATTATTGTGCATTTTTCTATGAAATAAGTACCTTATTTATTCAATTTTTTTTTCTGACTGCCCAATTTGAAAGACCAAGACTTTTGAGGGTTTTTTTTGTGGCCTGCTGATTCTAAAATGTGTTTGAAACTGTATAAAGCTAAATGTCGTTTGTATGTATTTAAACCTAGATTTATTAATAAAACAGTGATATCTTACAATAAATGATGTGGCTTGACAATACTCAACAACAGGTCTCCACAGAAAAGATGTGTCATCTTTAAAGTTAATTAAAATAGAACTTAAGGGTGGGATGCAAGCTGCACCAATGGCTGTTGAGCTCACGAACTCAGCCAAGCAAAATTAAAATCAATATATGTTTTTACCCCATTTTAAATATTGAGATGATGAATCAAATATTCCAAGGTAAATAAAGTTATTTGGCACAACCACATCATCAAATAATATCTACATGCAGAGCCATAGCTAGCTATGGTGGCACCCTGTGTGGGCTACATTTCTGGAGCCCTCCTCCTAATCTGTTCATGTGACAAGTTCAAGTTCGCTGAGAAATGGAAGAAAACTAAATATTGTGTTAGGCTTCCCGCAGAGTTTAGGTCACAGACGCAGAGTTTAGGTCACAGCCATTCTTATGGCTTGGCATAGTAGGCGACTGTTAGGGCCCCCCCACTGCAAAAGGTCTTCTCTTAGTATAAACTCCTATTAAATCAGATGCTTAGAGGGACCTGACAGGTGTATAGGCTATCTTGGCTTAAGACCCAAACATCCTCTGGAAGTTTCTGCCCACCCAAGGCCTCAAACGGCCCTGGTTTATATTCATAACTTTTGTAATGTGAATGCTCGTTTTATTTGGGTATCTATGTGAAAGATTATATTTTAAAGTTTTTCTCCTCCACACATAAACTTCATCATGGTGACTTAATTACCGTATTTTTTTTCTCTAAAAAGCTCCCTCTTGTAAAACACCCACTTTTAAAGAAAAAGGGTGGAAAAACAAAGATACTAAATTAAATACTTGCAGCATGAAAAAAAAAACAACAACAATATTTTTTTCCCCCGTCCCTATCCCTTTCTTCACCGTCCGTTCAATTACACATTCACTTGGTGCGCGATTTTTATTTATAGTGAAGGCGATCCCATACCGTGAATACTTTAATATAGTAAAATACTAAAATAATTAATTACAATTAAACTACGCATTGAGATTGTATTAATAATGTTAATAATGTCACAGAAACATTTTAACTAACGTATTTCGGTTTATTAAAGTGCACCTTTAATTTTAATCTTCCGAATACATAAAACGATAGGTAAATAGATATGACTATTGATTTCATCATGATTACAATTGGAGTTTTCCGGGAGTTAACCCTCTTTTAAAAGTGTATGATAGCATGTAAAATGTGTATTTGCCGTATAAGACGCACCAACTCCCCCCCCCCAGTTTTGGGGAAGAAAAAGTGCGCCTTATACGGCGAAAAATACGGTAAAGTTGGCCAGGCAGTTGCCCCCCCCCCCCGGGCGCATCATATTTTTAGGGGACACCATCAAGTTTTTTCCCTAGTTTATTTTTCTATAATCATACATACATATAAAGGTTACCATACATATAAAGGTTACCATACATATAAAGGTTACCAAAGCTCAGATTTTGAAAGGACATCAGCAACCTTAGGACTCCGGAACAGCATGGATTGAACATTAAAGACAAGAGCTAAAAACCAGCACAAATAAAAATATCCACATTTATTTTATTCGTCTGTTGACATTGTCCAAATGTGCGCACCTAACTAAATAAATAACCTGGTAGGCCATCAGGTAAGATAAACACAAAAATAATGAATGTATTCTTTGGTTGCCCACATTACCCACCTTGATGATCACACTGGGAAGTTGTGAAGGTTTTTTTTTCCAAAAGTGTTCTCCATGGCTATGACTGTAGTCGGGCTAAATGGACAGTTATTTTTATCATACTGTTCATGCTTGAGATACCACAATATAAAACTGCATGACTGACACACTTCCTGGTTTAATGTAGGCCTTTGGTTCAGACTTTTTTTTTTAACATTCAACTCTTGATATTGGCATTGATATTTAGTTGTTCTATAATAAGTACTTACGTTATGTGATTCTGATTCAATGTACACAAAAAATGTATTTACTCAATGAGATTGATTTAAAACAGAAATGGAATAAAGTCTTTTATTTTTTTTCCCATTTTTCTTCTCTCCTATTTTTTTTAGTATTGAATTTAATCAGACCCCCCCCCCCTTTACTGCTGTTTCGTTTAGCGCTGTTGCGCAATACCCCGGTTTTTTTTTTTAAACCAAGATAATGTTCTTCATTAATTCATATAATTTGATTTATTATCCGGACACATAAAACGTAGTAAAATCTCACAAATTTAGCATTCCGTTCATAACATAAACACAAATAGTCAGTCTGATGTGTGAAGTCCCTGTAAGGATGAGATGAAATCTCGTAGATCCTATAAGCCACTAGTGCAATGGCCATGGAGGCACCACGGTAGATTTAGCGGGGGACTTAAGCCATGACCTGAAATATCCATTGGCCCTCACAGGAGATCGAACCAGGGACCCTCAGGTCGACAGTCGAGCGCTTTGATTTCACTATGATGGTGTGAATGCGAAAACCTTTTTTTACGCACATAATTAATTACGATCACAAAAAAAAATTAACTTTTATTTCGGTTTTTTTTGAAATCATAAAAAGTTAATTAAAGATGAGAATCTAAAAAAAAAAAATAAAGAGTTTGAAAATAGTTATTTTTAGAAGGTAACAGAAGCAAACAACGTCAGGTGTTTTTTTTTCTTTAAAAACAAACATTAAGTAAGACATTTTCACATTCACTCAGTCACTTAAATATTTGTAATGAATAATTTATTTCAAAGATTAAGTAATCATAGTAATAATAAATAAATTGCAGCTTACAATGTCGAGTTTATCCATACATATATTTTATAAAATATATTACAATTATGCCCGTTGTTTTTTTTTTTAAATATGATATTACTGCCCCATTCAGCGCTGTTTTGTTTACCGTTGTCTTTTGTTGGATCGACTCCCGCGTTAAGCCTGGTATGGCTGTATCTTGAAATAGGGACTTTATCTTTAGTCTACATATTTTAAAAGTAGACGGCTGTCTAGGGCACGAAAGGGCCCACTTCCAGAACACAGTGCTATCAAATCTTATGCTATGTGGACTTTAGACTAGGGCCCCAATATCTCCCAAAGTCTCTGTCTAGGCCTCCCCCACCCCCAAATCTCTAAAGTCTCAGACCAGAATCCTCAAAAGTCTAAGAACGGCCCCGGTAATGATTGCTATTACCGCTTAAATTACCATATAGCTTAAATTATAAATAAGCGCCACATGGCTTGCCTTATTACCCCCCCCCCCCCCAAAAAAAAAAAACAGCATGTCTTTTGAAATAGTAGAAAGTGTTATCTTTAAGAACTGTCATCCTTTATCTGCCAACTATGTCAAGTGTGTCAAGTTCGCCCCCCTTTCATTGTCTCACACATACCTTTCATAAGCCAGTTAAATGGTACAAATGGCCACGCCTTCTATGACAAAACTCACCTTTTAATGTTCACATAACGGGGCGTGGGTTGATTAATTTTTACTTCACTGCATAAACTATAAAGACATACTTTGCAAAGTGGGGGAGGGGGGGGAGGTTGTAGGGCGGGGTTCTAGTTTTTCACAAGCTGTATATTATTTTGAATGAAACTAAGTAGTCATGGCACACACTTTTTACATACACACGCACACACAGACAGACATTCTTTCGAGGACTGGAATATGCGCACGTCAACACAATTACTGTGCCTTTTCACTTCTCATCCCAACTCGTATGAATGCATTTAGCTTTGTACTACATTGATTCTCTAACTACCGCAATTCGTGACCCACTAGATACCTAGTCGGTTTACGCGACCCA